>PVHP010041101.1:0-15487 GCA_004024765.1 Zapus hudsonius | reverse complement strand
ATATATATATATATATATATATATATATATATATATATATATATATATATATATTACAAAAAGGATTTATTAGAATGACTTATACAATATAGATTGGAAAAGCCAACAATGGCTAATTGCACCTTGGAGAGTCAAAGAATCCGGTTGCTGCTCAGTCCATAAGGCTAGATGCCTCAGCAGTCCCAATATGGCACTGAAGACCTGGAGGATTCCTGGGGAGTTGCTGGTCTTCAGTTCAACTTGAAGGACAAAGAAACGTGGTTCCCATACGAAGGAGGGATTTCAGCAATAGGTAGATTTCTGCTCTTAGCAGCAAGGAGCAAAGGCAGGCAGGCAAAACCAGCACTTCCTTTCCCCTCAGAGCTACTTATATCTTATGCCAAGGGCTGCCCTCTCTGGAAAAGGTCTTCTCAACATTGTTAACTCTTCTAGAAGAACCTCACAGACCAGCCCAGATGGTTATCTCTTATTTGATTCCGACAATAGAAATTAACTATCACAAATGGGGTTTCAGAGTATGAATGAGAAAGAGAGCCCAGCTCTGGGCTGCAAACATCTTTCTGGTAGCTCTGTCCGTCTTCTCTATATATTTGGGGAAGGGGGAGGCAGGCACCAGCCAACTCTACATTTTTGTCACATCTCTCTACTTCTGCTGCACCAGACAAATGGACCAGTGCTGTGTTTTCGACATTAGAACAATTTTTTTTTTCTTTTTGGCTTTCTGCTTTTCACTCTTGTGTACAGGAAGGATAAATAATGTTGGAACATAATAAAAGTGCTTTCAGTGCCCCGAAGCTAAGAAAACATTTTAATATAGTGAGTGATGTTACAAAACCTTCTTTAGAAAGCAGCATGAAGGAAATGCTTTTCCATTCTGGTTGGAGACACACACTTGCTATGTCAAAGACACGTCCCCAGAGATGGTTAGACCCACAATGTCAGAGACATAACTCCCTCCAATGGTCAGACCTGCTGTGCCCTGGATATCTTTCCTGAAATACTCAGAGAGAAGTTTGGGAAAGAAGAGTTTGCATTATCTCCACTAGCTGGGTGTTTGGGAAGAAGGGACACAGGTTTTCCATGAACTGTCCCTACTTTACTCCTTTTTGGCTACCCCCTCCCCAACCTTTGTCCAGCACAGGTACCAACAAGATTTTTAAATCCCACACATAGGATTCTATCTGTTGTAGAAGTTGCTGGTGCAGTTCTCTCTGTAATTCCTTTGTCTTTCTTCTACTGTATCCCTATGCTTTAAGACTCACTTGGGATATTTTGTCCTAAAAAAATTCTCTGAGTCCTTTGTCTTGGAGCAATACTTTGCTGTTCTGCTAAAAATCTATTTTCTATAACTTTATTATGCACACCTCTTTATACCCCCCCCCCTCTCTCTCTTTTCCTCCAGGACACAGCCAGGGGCCAATCCATATCATCTAAGATGTAAGAGTTCTACCCAATATCATACCATAGTGAAAAACAATGCAGGTAGAAGATGTGTCAACCAAGCCAAGAAAGTCAAACAAATCTGGGGCTAATCCCAATTCAGGCTGCTAAATTTCGAAACTCTCATCCCAGGAGTTAGGTGGTCATGGCAGAGGTCCAGGTACCAAGTGCTTCCACCTGTCCTGGCATCCTGGGAAACATTTTTCCTGGGGAGACACGAAAAGATGTCTTCCCCCCAGATAGGGCTCAGATGAAGTAGCAAAGTATGATTACACCAAAATCAGTTTTGGTGAACAAACAAATTTAATGGAGTTACTTATAGAGCATGGAGAGGAGTTAATTACAGGAGCCTTGAGCCCCTAAGACAGCTTCTTTGCTGGGGCTCCCTGAGTCAAGATTACTCCTGGGACACTCCTCTTTCAGCCACAGAGTGAGGGTTTACTTACAGAGCATGGGGACCCTGGAGCAGCTGCACCACCACGAGAAGTCTCATCCCATCCTGGATGACGGCTTCCCCATTGCTGCTTCATGGAGCTCGCTATGCTGGATTCCTCCCAAAGATGCCCTTCCCTCTTACAGGGCATGGAAACCCCAAAGCAGCTGCTTGAGTAGGGCTCACTGCACCTTGATCTTTTACCTTCTAGATACTCTTATCTCCCCCTGAGGCCACAGACCTAATGTACCATTGCATACAGCTGGTACAAGAGATGCCCAGATCTCAGGTGAGAGTCTGGTGACCTCCCCATACCCTTGTCTTGTGAGTTATCTTTTTGGAGAAAAGATATAAATAAGAAAAATATAAATGGGACCATGAGTTATTCCAGCTTCTTTCAATAAAGCTAACAATTGTTTATTGCTTTCAATGCAAAAGAATTTGCCATATAATATCTGGTGACAGGATTGACACATTGCTACATCCCTCAGGGATACAGATGGTTGTCTTTTTGACCTTTACTATTTAAATAAAGTCATATTTGACTTCTAGGAAACCCAGCCCTCGCCTCCACTCAATATTTCAAGGAATTTGGAGATGAGCTGAAATACTTAAAATATATTTTATGTATTTGTGTGTGTGTGTGTGTGAGAGAGAGAGAGAGAGAGAGAGAGAGAGAGAGAGAGGGAGAGAGAGAGAGAGAGAATGAGAATGCCAGGGCCTCTTGCACTAAAACCAATTCTATATACATGAGCCACTCTGTGCATCTGGCTTTACATGGGTACTGAGAAATCAAAACCACTAAGTCATCTCCCCAGCCCAGGCTGATATACTTTGTTAAAATTTTTATTTATTGACTGTGCAAGGAGGTGCATGTCTTTAATCCCAGCACTGGAGAGGCTGAGGGAGGAGGATCACTGAGTTTGAAGCCAGCCTTGATTACAGAGTGAGTTCCTAGTCAGCCTGGGCTAGAGTGAGACTCTGATTCAAAGAAACAGAAATAAAAGTTTTGTATTTGCTTGTGTGTGTGTGTGTGTGTGTGTGTGTGTGTGTGTGTGTGTGTGTGGTGTATGGACACACCAGGGTCTCTTGCCACTCCAAAGGAATACCAAGTGATTGTGCCACTTTTTGTGTCTACATGGATGGCTTGGAAATTGAACCCATGCTGGCAGACTTTTGTGACAAAGCACCTTTAACCGCTGAGGCATCCTCCCAGCCTATGAGGCTATACTTTTAAAAATCACTTTAATTTTTTTTTAAGTTTCAATGTTCCACACTAAGAATGAAGTTCTACCACTCCAGACTATCTTATTAGGCTTATATTCAAGATATGGATAGTAAAATGGAAAGAAAATGGGGCTTGGGGGTCAACAGAATAAAACATGGTTGGGCAATTAATTAGGTAGTGTGTTGGCTCTCCATGGTGAGTGAGAATTGAAGAAAAAAGAAAGAAAAACATAAAATGGGTACGATGGTATAATTCTACCTGTCTTACCGTGTGATCATGGAGAGTGAATGGGTCAGTCAGTATATGCAAGTGTTTAGTACTTGGGCAAAACAAACATTAATGTCTTTATTGTTATGACTCAGTGCCAAGTATTGTGCTGGGCACCAAGGAACTAAGATGAAAAAAATAATATTAGGATACTGGGGGTAATGGAGTTATATTTACTATTTGAGTATTTAAAGCTTAGCCTAAAGTGCTATTGATGAAGTGACTTCTCTGTAATGAGAATAATAAATACTAAAAAGATAATGAGCTCAGAGCATTCCTCCAACAGAAAGCCAATTGCTTATTCAATTATTTTTAAATGGCTTATGTAGTTCTTATAGATTATGAATTAAGTCCACTTGTTCAAGCATAGTGCACGGCTTGTATTTCACTCACACATGTGTCCATAATTTTGTTTTCTTTTTTCTCTTAAATATATATTTATTGTCCATAATGAGTTACATTATTCAGTGGGCAAACAATGAGTTGTTATCCCCAATTCCCCAATGCCCCCCTCCCCATCCCCAATCAGCTGGATATCCTCCTCCGTGGGCCGTCTGGATCAGTCCCTTTGGCAGGGGACCCTGGATAGCTTAAAACTTAGCCCGGTCCTCATGGCCCAAGTGTGTTGATACTGAAGGGTGCCATGCCTGTGGATAGTCTCCCCCACCACAGCTATTACAATCTTTCCGCCCCCTCTTCCGCATAGTTCCCTGAGTCGTGGTGGATGAGTATTAAGGCTGCTTTAAGATCGTGAGTTTAGGGGTCTTTGTGTCGAAGATCGTTGGTTTCTGTCTCACTGGCTTATCCTGTGTAGGTTGAATGTCTGTGGCTGTGGGTTCCTCGTTCCTCCCGTCCTTCTCTGCGGGATTCCATATGGATCCTCCACGTTATGACTGTGGTGGCTCCTCTCTTGCCAGAATCTCAGGTATCGGCCTATGGTCGGTTGGTAGGGTTAGATGGGCCCCAGCTCTCTTGCTGCATCCTGAAAAATACAAGCACAATCTCCATCGGAGAGTGTGATCAGTGCAGGTTAACAAATATACACATTTATGGATTACCTAGATTCTATTTTTAGTAGCCTCCCCATCAATCGCTCCCACAGTGCATCTTGTCTCAGGAGCCCAAGAGTAAGGGATCCAGTAATTATCATCCTGAATCCCAAGTTCCAGACAAGGGATCCCCCCTCACTAAGTGGAAAATTGGCTGAATTTGAAAGCTGTTGATTGTCTCCCCAGGCCCAGGCTCCTCCGTTGTACAAGTGCTCCTTTCCTGGTTTGCTGTTCTCTCCCAGTAGGAGGTGTGGTCAGCCTACTCATGACCGCAGATTATTTTTCGTGTCAGTGGTCTCTGTTTACTCCAGCTGTTATTGATCATTTTCCCTTGGCAGCCTGTGCAGTGCCTTCTAGCACTACACTAACTGCCTTCTGGGGGCTGGATATCATTCCGGACGTTGAAGGGTCTCTCGACGCTGGTCGATGGCATTCTGTGGTTTCTTCAGCAACAGGGTTTTTGCCTCAGGCCTAGGGAGGGCACCCAAGAGCTTTGACAGAATTCTGTCATGTTGGAATCTCATGAGTCACTTTGGTCAACAGCTCAGTGAGGGAAGGAACCAGTGGATGGAACCAGGGGTTGTCCAGCTGCTCTAATTATTCACAGGCTTAGACTCTCTCCCCTACCATTCATGGCCCTTCTTGCCAGATGACGCTCACTACTTACTCAATAGGTTACATTATGATCGTGAGGATTTGTTTTGAAACCTAATATGGTTTATGCTCAAGTTTAAGCCATTCCCCTCCTCCCACCCCTTACCCATCATTCATAATCTCTCACTTCTTAGTATTAGTCTGCATAAAGAACACGGTTATCCTGGTTAAGGACCACATATGAGGGAGAATATGCGGCATTCGATTCTCTGTCCTTTTGAGTGTTCACTTAGTAAGATCTGCTCGAAGTCAGACCATTTTTCCCTAAATTTCGATATATCATTTTTCCTTTCAGCTGAGTAAAATTCTATCATGTGAATATACCACAGTTTCTCTGTCCATTCCTCCATGGATGGGCATTTGGGTTGATTCCAATACTTGGCTATTATGAATTGAGCTGCTATAAATATAGTTGTACAAATGTTTCTGTGTCGAGATGTGACATCTTGTGGATAGATGCCTAATAGAGGGATAGCTGGGTCCATTGGTAGTTCTATGTCTATTGTGTTCAGGAGTCTCCACACTGCTTTCCATAGTGGTTGAACAAGTTTGCAATCCCACCAGCAGTGAATGAGGGTTCCTTTTTCCTCGCATCTGCGCCAGCAACAATTGTTGTTGGTTTTCTTTATTATTGCCATTCTGACCGGGGTAAGGTGGTATCTCATTGTGGTTTTGATTTGCTTTTCCCTGCAGTGGCTAGAGGCCCTAATGAGCCCATATCCCCCCTTCTCTTTCTCTCACTGCGTATCTCTCTTCTTGCAAGTAAATAAATAATTTTTAAAAATTTATATATGTGGGTCCTCTTAGTTGGAGTCTTTTGTGTCAGATTCTTTGATTCATTATAACATGATAATAGTTTTTGTTTGTCTATTATTCATCCCATTTCATAGCAGCGTGGTACTCCACAGCATGGGCGTGCTGTAATTGATCCAATCACTTGCGCTATGTCCCTCTCACTGGGTCATCTCTAGTTTAGGTCATGATGAATCAGGTACTGAGGTAGTTTGAATAATGTCTCCCAATAGAGTTTATTATGATTGTGTTTACTAAATTGTAAATTGTCTCCAGCCAGTTCTGGCTGGAAGAGGTCTGTCAACTTGGCCAGATCCTAGGGTTCAGACCTAAGGTGTTTCTGGGGTGGGTCTGGAATTATATATATATATATATATATATATATATATATATATGCAAAAAGTAGTCTGAGCTCAAGCCTGGAGTTCCTCTTGTTTGCCAGTGAGGAGTATGCTTGCTTGTGGTGCTGGTGTTGGGCTTCTGTCTCTGTCTCTGCTTGCTTCTGTGAAAGGGGGCCAGCCTTTTGCCTTAACTTCCCCTACATCTGTTCAATAAATATTTTCCTCCCCAAATCGTGCCTGGTTTGGATATTCATTCCAGCGGCGTGTGGCTAAGGCAGATGCTGTAAACACAAAACACAGATATTTGTGTGACCACATGTCTATTTCTTTGGATAATTTTTCTAGGAGTGGAACTATTGGTATGTATGGCTGCATTTATGCTTACTTCATAAGAAACCAAAACAATGTTTTTAGGTAGAACATTTTGTACTCTCTGGGAATTCCAGTTGCTTGCTTCTCATCCTTGATGCCTATGGGTGGTGTCGGCTTTTGGCTCTTAGCCATTCGAATTGGTATGCAGTAGGAAGCATCTTATTGTGATTTGATTTTTCATTTATCAGAAACCAATAGCGTTGAGCATTATTTATGTGTTTACTGTTACTCTTTGGATCTTCTTTGGAAGGTCAAATCTTACTATTATCTGTAACTATTTATCTACCTTTGAACTATATGAATATAATAGCAAGATAGATGGATTTCAAATATTTTCTCTCAGTTTTGTGTCTCCCCTTATCTCTTAAAAAGCAGAAGCTTTTCATTTTGAATAAGTCCAATTTATCATTATTTTTCACTTAGAGTTCATGTATTTTGTGTGTGCGTGTGTGTGTGTGTGTGTGTGTGTGTGTGTGTGTGTCCAGAGATATCTTGTCAATTCCCAAGCCATTGAACTTTTATTCTATGCTTTCTCATGGAAAGTGTACAATGTCTGTTTTTAGGTTTTTTGTCTGAACAACTTTTAGTTAATTTTAATATAAGTATCATGTTTTCCCCTATGGATGTCTAGTTGTCTTGGCAACAGCCATTAAAAATTATTCTTTACCATACTGAACAACCTCAGCACATTTGTTGAAAATCAGTAGATAATTACTTTATTTATGGATAGTCTATTGGGTTCTATCGACCAACCTCAACACTTGTCCTTGCCAGGGCTTCTATTCCATTGTCTGCTTCTCATCAATAACTCACTTACTATGGCTTAGAAAGTGAGTCCAAGTTGGCTGATTTCTCCCGCTCTCTTCTTCACTTAAAAATTTGACATGGCTCTTCTAAGTTCCTTTGAATTTGTATACACATTATGAGAATGGATTGACATTTGAATGAAAAATATCCTTGTAGTGCTGATACTGGGATGTTACTGGATCTACAGATAAACTTGAGGGAACATGAGCCTTTACAGTACTGAGCCATGTTCTCATGAATGAGCCTAGTGATTTTTAATTTTTGTGTGAAATTTTAATGCATATATATTACACTTTGTTCATGTATACACATGTCACCCTTTTTGTCCTCAATCTCACTATACTCCTTTATCTCCTCTCTTACTAGAGGACATAGAATAGAATGACTTCCCCTCCCCGGCAACCTTTTACTATCATTAGCTTATTAAGGAGGAGAGTGTCCTCACAAGCCCCTCTGCTATCTATATGAGAATGCTGGCCCTCTCCGCCATATATACAGGATATGTTGAGGTAACCACAGCTGCTAGGAGTTCATGAGTTCAGTGGCCTTGTCACAACTGGTTTCCAGAACTTCACAGCACTCCTCCCCATCCTCCAGCTCTTACATTCATTCTACACTATCTTACATGAGGGTCCCTGAAGGGTTGAGCACTCTTCAGTCACATATATTTTCAGCACTTGACCACCTCCACCTGTAAAAATAAAAAAGGAGCTTTTCTGATCATGTCTGAGAGCAGAACTGACAGATCTTGAACTTGATAGTTTTATTCCTTTGTTTATGGTTAATTTCCCATAGCTCTGTGTTCCTGAAGTTGTTCTAAGTGTATTTGTACTTATGTTCATGGTAGATATTTGTCTATATTTTTTATTCTCATTTCATCTTAGGACAGTTCTTTGGTTCCTAGAAGGAGCTGGAATATATCCCTTCCTTTGTATTTTGGAAAAAACTAATGTGTGATGTCTGTGTTATTTCTTCCATAAATGCTTAGCTTTATTCATCAGTGAGGCTATATGAACATCTTATTTTCTGTATGGGAAGTCTAACTGTGGACTCTATTGCTCCATGGAGATAGGACTGTTGATATTTTCCATTCTCTTCTGAAGCTGTTGGATGGCTTGGAACCTTCAAGGATCTGAGTTATAAAATATATAGGTACAAAGTTGTTCTCAATACTTCCTACTACATATTTATTTCAGCAGTATCTTTTTCTATGTCTAGAATTTTCTAGAAATTTATTCCTCTTCTCTTTTGTTTTTCTTGATTAGCCAAGCTAAAGATTTACTTAATTTTAGTGATTTTTCCCCGAAACTAGACGTTATTTCATTGTCATCCTACTCTTGGCCTGATGTATGGTTTCATGAACTTGAGTTTTCCATTTTCATGGTTTCCACAAAGGCAACCCTTTACTTTGGGTTTAATTTGCAGTTTAGTTTATTTCTTCCTAAGGAAGAAACTAATGGCTTTCTTCTTTCATAATCTGTTTGTTTGAATGCTTGTATTTTTTGAGAAATGATCTTATGAAGGCCAGGAAGCTTAAATTTACTATGTAGCTAAAGATAACCTTATTTTTTCTTTTTTTCCCTTTACTTTGAATTTCTGACCCTCATGCCTCTACCTTCTTAGTGTTGGGATACCAAAGTTTTATGGGGTGCTAGGGATCAAACACAGGACTTCATGCATGCTAAACAAACAGCTTGTCAATGGAACCATATCCCTCATCACTTCTTCACATCCTGTAATACAACCGTCTAAAGGTATATATTTCTCTTTGCATTCTAAGTTGACTGCCCCCACAATATTCCATATACTGGGTTTTCAGCACTGATGTCCTATTTTGGAGTTCTGTCCTTTCATTTCCAAATGCATAGTTATCCCCCCCCCAAAAAAAATCTTTCTAATGTTGGGTTTCAACTTACATCCCTTGTTATTGGAGATTTTCAATGTTACTGAAATCTTTTTATGCTTTTTAAGATTTATGGTCCCAATTTTTGAAAATCTTCACCTCAGAGATGCTTATGTTTCACTGCTAAGTCCTGATTCTTCTGTAGCATCTTTTCAACACTCCTAGGTCATATCCTCAGATCAAAGTTCAAATATCTTCCTCCCCCCCCTTTTTGGTCTGTTTTGAGGTAGGTCTCTAGTCCAGGGTGACCTGGAATTCACTATTTAGTCTCAGGCTGTCCTTGAACTCATGGTCATCCTCCTATCTCTGCCTCCAGATTGCTGTGATTAAAGGAGTGTGGAGTCTCTGGAAGGTGGAGCTTTGCTTGAAGAGGTGTGTCACTGGGGGAAGACCTTAGCATTTGTTAGTCAGGCCTCACTGGGTATAACCAACTCACTCAGACTACTTCCACTCAGCTGATATGACAAGATGTGACACACATCTCTTTGCTCTGCCCTGCTTTCCCCACCATGATAAAACTTCCACTTGAAACTATCAGCTTAAATAAACACTTTCCTCCTGTGAACTGCTTCTGCTAGTGTGTTTTTTCATGTTAATAAGAAGGTAACAGCTACAACATCTGAACATAGCTAGGACATGTACACACACACACACAGTGTAAAGCACAGAGGGTGGGTAAGAATAGAGGGAAGGATAATAACAGAGGGAGAGTAAGTCTACTCCTTGTTATGTTCTTTTGTTCAGAATGGTGGAAGAAGACAGGTCTTATTTTTAACCATGTAACAAAATGTTTGAATTGAGCCTGTCCAGGACTATATATATATATATATATCGATTGCCAGTATCTTTAGGAGCAACATTATTTCTATATTTTTTGTAGGCTTTCTAGAATGTGGTTTTCGTCTTCATGGTTATAGTTTGGTTGCTCAGGAGAATATCACGAAGACAGACCCAGAAATGGCTCATCAATATTTTACATAAATACTATTAAAACATCTACTAGATAACCAGCCCCCAGATGGTAGCTAGTGTAGTGCTGGAAGGCACTGCACATGCTGCAGGGAAAGCTGGTCAATAACAGCTGGAGTAAACAGAGACCACTGGCATGCAACACAGTCTGTGGCCATGAGTAGGCTGACCACACCTCCTACTGGGAAAGAACAGCCAACCAAGAAAGGAGCACTTGTGCAATGGAGGAGTCTGGGCCTGGGGGAGGCAATCAACAGCTTTTAAATTTGGCCAAATATTCCACTTAGTGAGGGGAGCCCTTAACTGGAACTGTAGACTTAGGGTGATATGCACTGGAACCCGGACTCTTGGGCCCCCAAGGAGAGATGCACTAAGCAAGCGATTGATGAAGAGGCTACTAAAAATAGAATCTAGGTAATCAAGAAATGTGTATCTCTATTAACCTATACTGATTTTACTCTCCGATGGAGATTGTGTTTGTATCTTTCAGAATGCAGCGAGACAGCTGTGGCCCATCTAACCCTACCAACAGACCGCAGGCCAATAGCTGAGATCCTGGCAAGTAATGAGCCACCACAGTCTTACCAAGGAGGATCCATATGGAACCCCACAGAGAATGACGGGATGAACAAGGGACCCACAGCCACAGCCATTCAATTAACACAGGATAAGCAAGTGAGACAGAAACCAACGATTTTCGACACAAAGACATCTAAGTTCTCAACAATAAAGCACCCTTAATACTCACCCACCACGACTCAGGGAACTGAGTGGAAGAGGGGGTGGAAAGATTGTGAGATTCCCGGTGGGGGAGACCATCTAGAGGCATGACATCCCTGAGTAACAACATACTAGGGCCAGGAGAACCGGGCTGACTCCTAGGCTATCCATGGTCCCCTGCCCCAAGGACTGATCCAGACTGCCCACAGAGGAGGATATCCAGCAGATTGGGGATGGGGAAGAGGGGCATTGGGGAACTGGGGATAACAACTTATTGTTTGCCCATTAAATAATGTAACTCATTATGGACAATAAAAAAATCTACTAGAGTTGTATATTAGACCCATGGAATATTATTTCACCATATTTATACACCTTCATATACTGGGGGATATTTTACTTTTTTGAACAGCTAAAACAATCTTAATTCTAGGTGTTTACATTTCAAACAGAGATATAAAAGAACATTTTTAAATTTTAAATTTTTGTTAGTTTGTTTTTCGAGGTAGGGTCGCACTCTAGCCCAGGCTGACCTGGAATTCACTATGTACTCTCAGGGTGGCCTTGAACTCATGGTGATCCTCCTACCTCTGCCTCCCAAGTGCTGGGATTAAAGGTGTGCACCACCATGCCCGGCAAAATTTTAAATTTTTTAAAAATTAAAAATTTAAATTTTTGTTTGCTTTTTATACTAGTCTTTAAAAACCAACATATACAATTATATGTGTTTATTGTATACAACATGGTGTTTCAAAATATATACACAAATTTTAGAAATCAAAAAAGAATGTGTATGCATGTGTGTATGTATATACACAGTGTAAAATGACTAAATCTGTCTAATTATAATTAGTATGTATTACCTCACATTGGATATCATTTGGTGGTAAGAACATCTGTAATCCAATCTTTGACCATTTTTCTAAGAAAAAAACATATTACATTATTAAAGATAGTTATTACCTTACTCAGATCAACTTCAATTTTGACTTTGGATCCCATAAAAAATTGTAAGATTTTTTTAAATGTATAGTATCCAGAAGAGATACTAAAATCTCCTTTGGAAAATATTTCTTCTGACTTTAAAAAATATATTTGTTATAATCCTGAGAATGTAGCTCATATGTCGACTGTGTGATTTTTAATTTGGTATTGATCTGTGTAGTGTCAAAACTCAACACAGATGGCAGCATTATTGATGGAATGCTTCAGGGGAAGTGGCGTGTGCTTGTGGCCTACCCAGGTGTTCTTTAAAGACATGCATGGAAAGACCCCTGGGGAATTAATGATTTTATAAAACAGGCTGTAGTCTGGAGCTCAGCTTTCCTAAGTAAAAATTTCACCATTATTCTCATGTCAGAACAAAAGGTTGTTCTTTCTTCTGGAGAGTTCTGAATGATTCCTAAGACAGGAGGATAACCCAGGAGACACAAATAAGGGGACTGTAAGCAGAAGGGATGTTGTCCTCATCATAAAGTGCCCAGAGTCTAGGAAGCCCCTCAGTTATAAGCTAGCCGGAAGAGTTTAGTAACTGTCATGCAAAACAGATATCAATTTAGCTGAAGATTGATAAATGAATGTAAAATGTGAGACCTGGATCACCTAGTGTGGGTTATACTTTGTCTGTTAGGATCAAAAACTTTTGCTAAGCATCAGAGTTGCATTATGGTATAGACAGGATCATCCACTATCTGTGTTATCCCGAGCAACTCACTGGCTCATGGAAGCTTGAAGACTGTGACCGAGCAGAGTGAGACATCCAGCCACCCTAGAGTTTATTTAATACTATCAGGACAAAGTTGTTTCTGTCATGGGACTCCTAAACTCTGATAATACAGCCCAGGGCACTTTGTACTTGGTGCAATCCCTTTCCAGTTATGAGAGGGGAAGTTCAAGGTAGGATGATTGTAGCAATTTCTCAATGCTGAGACAAAATACCTGACCAGAATCAAGCTTAAGGAAGTTTATTTTCAGCTTATAGTTTTGATGGGGAAAACATGGCAGGAGCTGACAGGCAGCCAACTTCATTCATATCTTCACATCAGCCAGGAGGATGTAGAGAGAGTGAATCTCACATGAGGCCAAGCTATAATACCTCATGGTGAGTCCCTGGTGACATACTTCCACCAGCAAGTCATACAGGCTCTACAACCTTCCCTAACAATTGCCCCAGATGGGAATTAAGTGTTTAAACAGTTCTGGGACAGAAAGATTGGGAGCTACAGATCATCCTGGGCCACATAATAAGACTGTGTCTCAAAAGGAGAAATGGAAATAAAATAAGATGTAAAGAAAGAACAAGATTGCTGGTTAGAGCATGGGAAAGAAATAGGAAAATGCAGAGAAAGGGGGCAACGGTGAAAAGGAGCTGGCGAAATTGGATTCCTAAATCCTGTGCAGTCAGCCACACACCTGGAATTCTAAATGTCTGCCCCCCTGGATTCTGTTGTTGCTTCTGGCTGGATAGAGTTGTTTTCCTTTCTCTGGGTAGTAATAAATATTTCCCGAGCATGACACCACCCTGTGGGGGTAGATGAAGGTTCTGCATCCTAAATCCGTCGTGTCTCGTAAGTAGAACTTAAAGATATCAACTGCACTGGCCTGCATACAGGTGCTGCTGTTTGACATCTCAACCCTGTTTAATCTGTAAAAGTCATAATCCAAATGCTGCAGGAATGTTAAGGGAGGTTAAGCTGATAAAACCTAAGATGAGCAGAGAAAAAATAGGCATAGCTTTCAAGCCTTCACCTCAGCCTTCCTCCCAACCGGGGACCACAGGAAGGTCTGCTTTTCGTATCTTTTCTGTTTGAGTGGACTTTTGGCAGATGTGTCTCCAGTGTGTTTGTTTTTGAGATATGTTGTCTTGCCTGAGTAAGCATTAAGCAGAAGGAAACCTCTCTCTCTCTCTCTCTCTCTCTCTCTCTCTCTGTGTGTGTGTGTGTGTGTGTGTGTGTGAAAAATTACTTTAAAAATTTACACTTAGGCAGCTGCATCTTGGCTCCTTTACCAGAGAACAGCATGAAAGCAAACCTTGGGGGCTTTGGATTCTCTGCCCAGATCGGTCTGAAAGATAGACATCTCCCTCGCCCAGCCACTACCCTTCCAACCTGCCTCATTTGTGTCTTCTTCACCCCTGGAAGTCTAAGTGACTCTGAAAAACTTTCTCAAAGCAGAGATCCTCTGTGACACCAATTTGCATGGTACTTGCCTATTGATTTAGCTTGTGATTTCTTTCTTTATTTCTGACACATTTCACTTACATTCCCAGGTAAGGGTGAAGTGTGTTGAAGCCAGAAAACTGTAATTAAATAACAGGACAGCTGGAAGGCTAGGAGAGGCTGTGAAATCTTTGCGTGTTCTAAACCTCTTACTGAGGTCATCCTTGGAGAGACAGAGGTGGAGTGGTGACAATGAGGACACAGAAGGTTTGTAGGCAAGAGTAGGTTTTATTTTTATAAACAATAATCAAAGTAGGTTTGCTTGCTGAGCTATGGCAGTGCTTTCAAAGTGCCATGAAATGGTCTATTATGACCCCTTTATGGCAGATTCATTCAACTGGGAACTGGGAAGACACAGGTCCACTACGTTATCCATACCAAAGTCTTTAATGAGATAATGGGATGTACAATCTGCACACTGAGCAATATTTTCCTTTCTGACTCAATCTATATTAAGTCGATAGCCTGCTGAAACCCAAGGTTTCGTGCATTTTTTCAATTTAGTTGCTGTCGATGTCTCTGAAAGTGCTGATCCCATCAAACTGCCCCTCTCCCACACGTATTTCAATAAACACAGAGAAATCCCATTATCCCATGATGTGGCTTTAAACAAACAATATGGCTTCCTCTTTCCCCATGTTTCCTTAACAGCCTGACTTTTCCTTGGGAGCTAAGCTGCCTTCCCAGGTGATGCTGGGAGATGCTGTGTATTTATTCATGAAGTCAGGTGTGGTGGTTTGAATGTGAAATGTCCACGTATGTTTTAATACTTAGTCCTTACTTGGTTGGTAATTTAGGAAAGTTCTGCAGCCTTGCTGGAGGAGGTGTGTCACTGGGAACTGACCTTGAGGTTTATTATTCCAGCACACAGGGTGGTCAGAGTTAGTTCACACAGATAATTTCCCTTCTGATGCTATGACAAGAAGTAGCACCCAGATGCCTGCTCTGCCATGCTTTCCCCACTGTGATGGAACTTCCCTTCAAAGCCATAAGTGGAAATGGCCCTTTCCTCTCATGGGCTGCTGCTAGTTGGACATTTTGTCTCAGCAATGAGGAGGTAACTGTTACATAGGGATTGAATAAATGAGCTCTAGCCTCCACATGCATATGCACCTACACATATGTATACCCACACATATAAGGACACACATACCTGTATGCACACATGTACCAATCACATACACAGGAAAAATGAAAAGAACCAATAGCAACAAAAAAATCAGAAACTTTAGACAACTCCAATCTGGGGCCAACAAACGGTTCCTATAAAAGGGGCTGGAGAGATGGCTCAGTG
>PVHP010041100.1:0-15324 GCA_004024765.1 Zapus hudsonius | reverse complement strand
CCTACATGGGGGTACATTTCACAGAGCCATAAATTCAGAGGTCAGACAGCTTGAGAGACCAGATCAGATTGAGTTTGTCACTTCCCAAGTGGGGACCTGGGGTGAGGAAGAGTGGTGAGAGTGTGAGTGGACTAGAAACGAGTAATTTCAACCATGTGAATTTTATAACCTGTTGGCTGCATTCCCCTGCCTGGGCCTGATTATGCTGTACTTGCAAAGGAACAGACCCTTTCGAAAGCCCCACCTGACCTCCCTTATAATAAACAAAATGGGGATTGTGGGATTTACCCCTGTTCTGACTGCACTCCTAGGAGCTAGGGAAGGGGAGGAGGCAGGAATGGATGGAGAAGCAACCCAAGGGGAGCGGAAACTCCTCAGAATTAGCTGTGTTGTAAATCTGAAGATCCACTTTCATGCTTAAAATGTGAGGGTCTGGGATTTTAAAATTTATATTTTCTCCTACGCAGATGCCATTTCTTTACTTGACACCAGCAGATTGAAAATGCTAACGCTCTGTCCGACCATTCCCTCACACCAGATGTCTTACATTCCTGTTTTTCACATAACATACACGTAAGTAGGCATGCACTCCCTCGGTTTTCTCGCATCTTTTCCTCCAGCAGAATGAGCAAATTCAGTCCCATTTCCCCCCTTTCCTCAATAGCACATGAATTATCTTCTGTCCTTCTAAATTTGAATCTTAATCCAATTTTCTTCCCTGCCTTCTGGAAACTTGTCCAGTAAACCATTTCCCTCAACTCTCCACTTAAGTCCTTTTTTTTTTTTCATTAAAGGTTGTGAACTCTGGATATTTCTTATTTTAAAAGTTCAGCAATGCAGTCTTTGCCTAACATGGATTAATCCCTTGCTTCAATCCCAGCACCACAAAGCAAAACTTTCCTCTGATTCTGCCAAAATATCTTAGAAGTGTAAATTGAATTTACCATGTCTGCTTTTTTTCATTTCTTTTTCCACTCTTCAATATCCCATGACCTGGATCTTTCAAACACTTCCTTAAGTCACTAAGGTTAAGGTCAGTGACTTCCTCAGAGCTAGGCAGAGGGGGTTTAGGGGTCCTCATCACAGTTAGTTAGTACCTTGCCAGAACAGAGAACCACAAAAGCCCCGAATATGCAAATGAAAAGTTTACTTAACCTGAAGAATTTGGGTTTTTCAGACATGAAGAAAGTCCACACCCTTACTGGGAGACTTTTCAGTCCCTGGTAACAGGAATCCACCAGGTGTCATCACCAGATGCGGGTGGTATGTGAGAGATCTACACTGGTCTAGATGAAAGACAGATCTTGGAGGAAAACGCAGGAAAAGGCTACCCATCTTTCTGAGGGAAAGCTCAGTGCATGCAGGCTCTTAAAAACCTGAATTACAATGACTGGAAGCTTGTCATTGAGTTTTAAAGTATCTCCCACTCAAAATAAAGAACCTACAAGTTGCATCTTATGCTCTCTCCTCTTCAGGCTAATGATAATTTGCGAATACAAATTGGACATTCTTTTGTCATGTTAAGTATCACTTACTGAGGGCTAGGAAATCCTCCACACCCCATCCTGGTCTGAGTGTCTCTTCTAGTCTCAATGGCCAATCTTTCTGCCTTTTTTACAAATGCTCCAAATCAAATCATGACATCTTTAGGGTCAAAGGAGAATGCTGTAGACAGTTTCATGTTGCTGGAATGAACATCCAAACCAGACACAGTTTATAGGAGGAAGGGGTTTATTTCAGAACCAGAGGGAAGTTCCATCAGTGGCAGAAGAAGCTGTTTCCGTTCATCCAAGCAGAGAGGAAAACTGCAGCAAGCAAAACACCAGCACCAGCACACATACCCAAAAGCAGCAAGCCCAAATCACCATCAAGCAGGACTCTAGGCAGAGCTCATTCTGCTCTCTTACACCTTTGGGCTGGAATTCAGATCTGCCCACAGTGACACCTTAGGGCTGGACTCCAGGATCTGCCCCCAAGTAACAACTTCTCCAGCCAGGCAACTGGATATCTAAGATACAAGCTTTAATAAAATCCCTGAGTCTATGGGGTTTATACATTCAAACTCCACAGAGAAAGACAGAAGAAAACTAGAAAGCAAGCCATAGCAACAAAAGTTTTCTTGGGGAGATACGAAAGACAATAGAAATGGAAAACAGCACAGCTTAAAATTCCCAAAGAAACTGAGGGAGGGTTGATGAATATCTGCTGTTGAGAAGCTTTTTGCCAATAAAGTGAGAAATCCATTTCTCCTTAACTTGATCCCAACAGGGAACATCACTAAGGCCACTTGCAACAGATGGGAAAACACTCCACCTGCCTCAAGGAAATACTACAACATAAACAGCTACTGCGTCTCATGTGTCTTGCTAATGGCTTTGGTACACTGAAGCCCTATGCAATCACACAGCATATTTCCTGCAAAGGTGCTTAGGGCCCTTTATAGAGAGCTCAATTCTTTAAAAAGTCATTTCCTGGCTCCCTCTGCGAAGTTTGGATTTTGAAGGGGCTGCTTCCATCTAAACAGGCCTGTTCTTGTTCTTCTCAGAACTCACTCATGTCTGTTATGCTCTGTGAACCCACCTTTTTCCTCCAGTCTTTGGAGAAAGAGCATCCCAAGGGTGAAGGGGGATGAAACCCCTCACTTTCTATTGTAGGTATCTCTAACAAGAAAGAAGGACACACTAATGCAGCATGCATGGTTAACTATGTGAGCCATTGATAAGGGGCAATGTGAGATGATGACAAACACTGTCTGTGGAATAGACCTGCAGTGCTCAAATATGGATCTGTATAAGAGTCATTTCAAATGAAAACAGAAAATATTATATATATGTATATATATATATATATAGAGAGAGAGAGAGAGAGATTTATTCAGTGATTTTAAAAGAATGAAATAAAGTTACCTGCAGGAAAAATGGATGGAATTAAAGACCGACATGGTAAGGGAAATAAGCCAGATTCAGACAGATATTAGATTTTCTTTCATATGCAGAATCTAGATTTAATAAGTGGGACTATAAATGGAAGAAGTGGAGTAACAGAAAGGGGAGAGATGAATAAGAGAAGGTAATGAGGTGGAGAGATACAACAGATATTGGTGCATGAATGGAGACTTGAATATAAATATCTATTTATACGCACACATACATATGGCATGAAAGCAGGAGAGTGCTTAAGAAGAGGAAGGTTATTAACAGGATGAAGGAGAGGAGGCAAGAGAGGACACTGGGGGTGAATATGAAAAGCACAATGACAGAGATGTGTGAAAATGTTTTCATGAAACCCACTATTTTGTACACTAACTTTTAAAATTATTTCAGTAATTAACTATTAAAATCAAAAAGTAAAAGGTTTCCAAAGGGTCTGTTTGAATACAATATTCTGCCCTTCCTTCTCTGGCTCAGATTAAGACAGGACCATGCCTCTACAGCTGGTTCACCTTTGCAGAACTGTGGGCACACCATCCTTCTGTGCTTTCTGAAGATCCCAAAGTCCCAGCACCATGAAGCTCCAGGTGCACACAGACATACCCAATACTTTTGCTTTAGGTTTGGGTGGTTTTTCTTTCCATTTTCATGGTTGCAGTACTAGAAAGAACCATATGCCAGGCACACATTCAATCACCCATCTATACCCTCAGCCTGACATGACCAATACTTTTTCTTCTTTAGAACTTTTAATTGACAACTTCCATAATCCTCTTCCCACCACCTTTCCTTTTCCATCTCCCCTCCACCAAATCCCTTCTTTCCAACTAGTCTCTCTTCTATTTTAATGTCATCATTTTTCCCTCCTGTTACGCAGGACTTGTGTAGTTATCAGCCACTGTGAGGTCATGAATATCTAGGTCACTTTGTGTCTGGAAGACAATATTGCAAACCACTCTTCCCCTCTCTTTGACCATTACATTCTTTCTGTCACCTCTTCCACAATGTTCCCTGAGCCTCGGGTGAGGAGATTGTTATGGACCTGGACAAGTTTTAATGTATTTATGTGTTACCTTTTCCTCCATCACACTCTCCCCACCTCCTACTCCTGTTTCCTCGAATCATTTCCCAAATGAACTACCCCGAATGCCCTTGCCTCAGACTCTTTCAGGAAACTGTCCCCCTCCCCCAGATCTGTCCCTTTACCCCTGTGAACAATCCTATGAGGCTCACTTAGTCCATTGGTCAGTTTAGGTAAGAGTTCTGCCTTCTTGTTGCAGCAACGCATTATGGTCAGAGTCCAAACTTTAATTCACCTGTTCAAGCCAGTAGACATCCCTGAGATTAGCTGTTTCATAGCAGTTGGTGTGGGGGGTGCCATTTTATGCATAAAGTCAAACACTTGGTTTTCTAACTTTGACTTCGACTATAAGCCTATGAGGACCTCACAGATATCCTGAGAATCAATCAAGATCCTTGGGAGTAACATGTTGTCTTTTGGGTTTTAATATGGGCATGGTGTGTGCCTACCTAGCAGCTACCCCTCTTTCCTAAATCATAGCACCTGCATTCATGCAATGTGCCCAGCCCAATGCATGAATGAATCTTCTAATTTTGATTATGTGTATGTGCGTGTATGTGTGTGTGTTGTGTGTATATAACGTGTGTATGTAATGTGTGTATGCGTATGTGTGTATATGTGTAAGTGTGTTTTGTGTGTATATGTCATGTGTGTATGTAATGTGTATGTATGTGTGTGTAATGTTTGCATGTATGTGCGTGTGTGTGTGGTGTGATGTGTATGGTGTACACATGTGTTTGTGCTTGGGAGCACTCATACCGTCACCTGTAGCATTGGTAGGGGTGCTCACCTGGAGCGGCCAGAGCAGAAGGTCAGGTGCCCACCCATCTCTCTTTTATCTGCTCTTATTTGGCAGGAACCTGTTACTGACCTGAACTTGCTGTTCTTCTTGAGTCCAGGCAATATCCTGGTCTCCGCTCCCCTTTGCAGGACTAGAGTTACAAGCACCAACACTGGTGGCCAGCTATACACTTGGAGCTGGAGATTTGAACTTGTGCACTTGAGGGCCTCCTCAGGCACTTTCACTTGCACAAAAAGTTCACTTTACCACTAAGCCACTTCTTCAGTTCCTGGGTTTTAGTACCATGGCGAGTGCCTGTCCAACAGCCATTCCTCTTTTCTAAGTCATAGCCCCCACATTTATACAACGTGCCCAGCCCCAGGTCATGAAGGAATCTCAATGGTAGGGTACATTTCCAATGATGAATATCAACTAGTAAAAGGTTATCTAGCCTTTGGGTCATGTGTATATATGAGGGCCACTTTATTCCAGCCAATAGAAAATGCACTTAAAAGTTCATCTGACAATTTTATGTCCATCGCTCCAATAAAAACAGAAGTGATCATGCAAGCACCTATCCTCATAGTTGCTCCCACTTTTCCTGTCTGAGAATGCTGGTGTTGTGCTTGGCTTAATGACAGCCTCCATTCAACCACAGGACTATGAGCACAGCATGTATGTCACTGAGGATAACAGATCTGCTCAGTAACCAAGAAATGCTTGGCTCTTGGCTTTTTATTAGATTAGCTAATTGAGACTATGATTGCTTACATCATCATTAAGCACGGTCTTCTCTTTGCATCTAAGAGTAGTCTTGGCTTATATGTAGCAAAGGATTTGTACCCAGAAGATATAAAGAGTAACTATAAGTAAATGAGACAAAAAAAAAAACAAGGAAAATGTAAAAGACTTAAACAGTCACTTTACATGAGATATAAAAGGTCAATAAACTGTGGAAATGATGTTCCATGTAATAATTGATGGGGGGATGCAAATTAAAATCACAGTAAGACACTCTTACAAACTCACCAGAATTGCAATTCTCAAGAATGGCAGGGAGGAGGGAAATGGGGTCCCATCATAAGACTTGCTCACATAATGTATCTAATTCTTGACAATAAATATGTTTTTAAAATGGCAATAGAGTTATGAGCAGGATCAAAGAAACAGGAACAGTTTACTGCAGGTGGCATGACTCCCTGGGAAGACCTGTGGTATCTGTTAACAAAGTAAGACAATGTGTGAGGACTGTAGGCAAGCCAGCCTACATAGCCCTGGTCACACCATGATGGACAGAGGCTCTGCCTCTCCAGAGGAATTCCACTTGTCTGCACTTCCACACACTCACAAGGGACGTCACTTCAGGTCACCTTTATCCTTCAGCATTTCATAGATGATAACCTCAAATGAATTCAAAAGTAGAGACTATCTGTATTAGTCAAGAGCAGAACCAATAGAATGAATACGTATTATAAAGAGGATTTATTTATATTGCCTTAAAGGATATGAGCTGGCAGTCCAACAATACCAGTCTAATGGCTGGACAGTCTGAGAACCCAGTAAATGAAGTCTATGAGACTGAATGCTTCAGGAGTCCAAATGGACTGGAGGATTTATGGAGAGCTATTGGTCTTTAGTCCACGCTGCAAGGCTGAAGAAACATCCACAAAAGTTAATAGCAACAGAGTAGATGCATTCACTGGAAAGAGTCAGACAGGTAAAAAGGCACTATGCTCTCTGCGGGTAATTGTATTTGGTCCATCACCAAAAGGGCTGCTCATTCTGGGTGAAGGTCTTCCACTTTCCATCAATCCTTCCTGGAAACACCCTCACAGACCTGCCCAAGAGTCGTGTCTCTTATTTGATTCCTGATCTGATCAAGTTGACAATGGAAATTGTCACCTAATCAGGTTCAGCTTGAATAGTAAGCAAACCTGACATGCAAATCGAGAGACAGTTAATAGGAATTGGAGGGTGGGGAGGGAGTTATACAGAAAACTAAATCCAATACCCCATAGAATCCTTGTTCTTGGACAATAGGCTAAAAGATATAATACTCCAAAGGAATATGGAGGTATCATCTAGTAAGAAGGAGCCTGAAGAGGGTAGGATGAAGCCTCACCCTAATACAATTGTCTCTGGCTTGTAACTCCCAGTACCAGAAATCAGCTATCATTTCTGTTGTAATTTTGTTGATCAGAGAGGTCCCCAAAACAAGAAGCCCCAAACAGGCTTCTGCCAAAGTACTTGATTACCCACCCCAGGAAAAAGATAAGTTCCTATTGCTGAAGACACCCCAGGCTGCTGACACGCATCAAAAGGCCTGGCTGGAACCTGGAAGGAAGCCAGTTCCAGGTGTTAGCCCATATAGCACTACATGAGCTGCTGGGGGGAACTTGGACAACAATGTTGGGAGAAATCAGGGGACACTGCTATATAAAAGCAACCAGCATGACAACAAGTACACACCTGCAACAGTGGCACTCAACCTAGCTGAGTAATCAAGGATTCTCTGATTGGCTAAGAGATCTGCTCAGTGGCAAGAAACCCTTAGGTGGAACTGGGATCCAAGCCAAATTCCCGTGGAGACTAAGAATCTGGACTCCAAAGGGAAGTTCCCACTAATCATGGGCCTAAAGCGCGGCTACACCCATGATAATCTCACCAAAAGAACAATGCTTGTCTCATTTAACCTATGCTGATATCACTCTCCATTGGAGAATCTGTATTTTTTCAGAAGACAGTGAGAACCATGGACAACCCATTTCCACCCATAAGACCAGTTAAATCCCAGGCAGGAGATGAACCATCTCTAACACATCAGCTTGGGCCCAGGTGGAAATTGAAGAGGAAGTGATGAGATGAGCAAGAGTGCTGCTTCCACAGCAATCCCAACAGACAACCTGTGCCAGGGTGATGGAGACCCAAATATTCCAACGCAGAAATCCAGAGACTCATAAATGCTCACCATTAAAGTGGACTTAAAACTCACCCATCATGGCTCAGGAAACTTTGAAGAAGGGGGGGGGGTTGAAAGACTGTAAGAGCCATGGTGGGGGGGAATATCCAGAAGCATTGCCCCCTCCTCAATAACTGTCTGCTGCTCAAACAACTCATAGCCCTTCATCCCATGGAGCATTCCAGCAATCCCACTGAGGAGGGCCCTTAGTGGAATGGGGGCAGGCAGGAGGGAAATGGTGGTACCAACACATGACTTGTACAGACAGAGCTTCTACTTATTAGTAAAAAAGAAAGAAGTTAACTGTCACATTTAAGGTGAGTTTGACTAGTTTTGATCCAAAATTAGATACTAAGGCAATCAAGGACAGCTGTAGCTATGAAGAGAGAGTAGAAACGATTTCTGTCAGGACTTCTCTGGCTAATCTAGGGCTGGAGATAAGCCCTTCCAATGCTTCATAACCTCACAACCCTTTACCAAATAAATACACACTTTATACATTCTAAATAAATATCTTTTGAATTGATTTTCCTATTAAAGCATTAGAGAATGAACACTAAGGTTCACAGATACCTGTGCCTGGAATGTACACACACACATACTCTCCTATCATTTTCTTCTTTTCTATGACATCATAAAGAACATGCCCTCAAAAGGCCTGGGAAAATCCATGCTCACTTACAACTTACGCTGGAATCTCTGACATGTCACTGGACCCAAAAGCCCTTGTCTTTGCCACCAGCAAAATAGAGAGATTGCGTTCCTGCCTGAGGCCAGAAGAAGAACCCTTGGCCTTTTCATGCTTACAGCTCTAGAAAGAGCCAAGGCTGCAAGGCTCTCATTCGCTTTTCCTCACTATCTCCTTTTAACTCTTTCTCACATATTCCCTGGAAAGCATAACACAGAATAAAATTAAGCATTAATGGTACATGTGGAAGCTGTAAGCCCAGAGAAGACAGAGGGAGAGGAATGGATGTCGGGTCAAGAAGGATCAGGCAGAGTGAGATGCATGCACTGTGCTGGTGAGACATGAGAAACACACACGCTGCCCAGATCCAAGAGTTGGGAATGTCACCACATCTTCGTGGAAGTAGTTACTGAGTCACATTGCAAGGTTGTGAATGTAAGGAATGAAAGAATTAATTATGGCTACTTCTGCATTTTCTGCTAGACTTTCTCATTTTTCTTTGGTATATATTAGTTATACAAAATAGTGGGCTTTATTATGAAGTTTTCATACGTGTACATGATGTGCTTTGATCATATTTATTCTCCTTGTTACTCACACTTATTTTCCCCCTGATCCTTCTTCCCACCGGTTCTCTTCCCATTCCCTAATAGTTGTCATTAATAATTTCATGAATTTTTATATATTCCACATATAAGAGGAAATATATGACCCTTTTGTTTCTCATTCTGACTAATTTCACTTAACATGATGATCTTTAGCTCCTTCCATATAACATAATTCCAAATGACATATTTTCGTATTAGTCTTTTGTATAGATGTCTCACATTTTTTATCCATTCATCTATTGACAATCATGTGGGTTGATTCCATATCCTGGCTATTATGAATAGAGTAGCAAAAAAACATGGAAATTCAAATAGCTTTATTATCTGCTGCCTTTGATACCTTTGGTTATATACCCAGGAGTGGTATGGTTGGATCATATGGTAATTCTATTTTTAGTTTTGTGAGATTTCCATAATGACTGCACTAATTTACATTCCAACCAACAGTGTGTAAGGGCTCCTCCCCCACCCCCAACATCCTTACTATAGCAAGCATTTGTGATTTTTTTTGTTGTTTTCTTGATGATATTCATTCTGACTGAGATAAGATGAACTCTCAAAGCAGTTTTGATTTGCATTTTCCTGATGGCGAAAGACATTAAACATATTTTATATTTTAAGTGAAATGGCATAGTTTTAAGTTTCCACCCACACAACTTCTCTAATATTCCTTTTCTTTTTGCTCTGTATGTGATTCATTATTAATATACTTCTCCCATTGGTTTTTTTATCATTTTGCTAATGATTTTGCCTCCCCCAACTGGTGACATCTCTCTGTAGGCTCATCCCTTCTCCTGTATTACCCAAGACACCATTAAAGCCAAACTGTTGGACAGTACATACTTAGAGATAATGCAGTCATGATTTGTGCCTGATATAGAACAGAAAACAACACCAATGGATCGTTAGACACAACTGTTCTGTAAAAGTTCCTCAGCTGTATTATTTATTGGCCAATTTTTTTAGGTTGTGATATTTCTCCAATCAAATCTTAAAAACTCTCTCTTTTCTACTGCAAAGACATATCCCTCAAATAAGGAAGCTTCATCTTAAAAGAACCCTTGAAAGATCTGGAAACACATAGTCAAGGAGATGGGAGTGATTATAACTGTCTACACGTGCATGTGGAGTTGCTAAGGCAAGTGTGACTAGATTGGTTTATTCTAGAGAGCAAAGACCAGTGTCTTATGGGTGAGAAGTTATAGACCAAAAGATTTCAATTCATTATAAGGAGATATTTCTAAGAGGTAGAAATGTCTTAACATATGAGAAGCTGACTCTGAAGTGAGGGTTGATGAAAGCAAGAGATGAGTGTGGAGATAATGCTCTGTCTATGCGAGTAAACCAACAAGCATATACAATTCCTCAGAAAACTAGTATTGTATGGTAGAAAGAGTTCCACACCATCAAACCAAGCAAAGCAATTAAGAAACCATCTTGTGCAAAATTATGAAAAATTTCTAAGACTTGTTGACTATAGTGGTGTGATAGTTAAGTTTTGATGTCAACTTGACCTTTCAAGTAATCTTGTGTGGGTCTCTGAGGATGTTTACAGGAAGGTAGCCTCTCAGTAGGGGGCAGGATGTAAAGAAGCTCAAAGAAGCTAGAAGTAAACATCGTTTCCTGTGTGGACAGTGCAGGAAGGAAATTCCAGAGACTCAGGAAGCCATTAAGTCTGGGGAAGGGTTGTAAGACCCCACCCTAAACCTATTTAAAGGGGAAGAAATTCTCTTCTTGGCCCTCCTGCCTGTTTGCTATTGTGTGTGTGGTGTAGGTGATGGATTTTTCTCTCTGCTCGGACCTGTAAAAGAGAGCCAGCCTCTTACACTGTTAGGGAACTTCCCCTCAATCTGTAGTTTCAATAAATGCTTTCCTCCCCCAAACTCTGCCTGGTTTGAAGATTCATCCCAGCGGCGTGTGGCTGACTACAACATAAATGAGATATGCAGTACTCAAGGGGCCATAAGAACAAGCCATTGGGATAAACAATAGAAAATTAACTTTCTATCTGAAGGATAATGAATTAAGCTTTTCTAATATTTTTCATATGGATGCTGTTATTACTTCATCAGCATCTTTATGAGTATATATACCAGAAATGCATGTTCTATTTTGAACCATGTAAGTATTTTACTTATTTAAAAATATGTATTGAGACTTTATAATATGTTAGGAAATGTACCAAATGCCAAAAAATATAGAAAGAAAGAAAGAATGAAACAAACTAAAAACAGTATCCAGGCTGTCCTGGAGCCTTTAATGGGGAAAACCACCTGGAAAGTAAGAAAGAGTATCATGAGTTCTAATTTCATAATCACAAGTTATATTTCATTAGTTTCGACAGTGAACTAGCGAATCATAAGCCATTACTCTCAAGAGAAATAGTCTTGAGTTAGGTCTCTGTGAGCTTTTATCACATTTTCATCAACCAACCAAACCATAATCATATTTTTATGTGTTCCTGTGTAAAAGCTCCTTGGTCAATGCATATATTGCTGACTCATTAGCACTGAGCTCATGGCCGGCAGCTCTATAACTTCTGTCTGGATTTTTGTAACATATGTTTTGTTCATAAAGTGCCTCATAGCCTTCTTACAGCACTTCAGCATTAGGCTTGGGAGTCATCTATAAGAGAGAAAATCACCACCAACAACAATAAAAAGATACAAAAGGGCAAGAAAACTGGCATTAAATGCATCATAGGAAGGAGGCTTGTACACAGTGTGAGAGCTGAAAACGAGAAAGCAGATGGTTCTGCTGCTCAGACTCATCCGAAAACATGTGCATTGGGAGACACAAATATTTTGCCTCTGTGAACATCTGAAAGGCAGCGTGCATACTGATGTGGAGTTACAAATACAGTGAAGAGGAGAACTCACAGATACGGCATCCAAGAATCATGAATCAGGTCAGATGAAATGGTGGTGTTGTGAAAAATAATAAATGAGGGGAAAGGAGTATGTTGGTGAGGTTTTCATGGGATCAATGTTCAACTTTAAGTAAGAACAGAGCCCTGAAGGAGATAATGGAGCAAGTCACGTGCATGCCTCAGGAAAGAGCTTCCTGAGTCCCAGAAATAACAATTCAAAGTCCAGGAACAGGTACCTTTAAGGAACATGAAGGGGCTTGTGTGAAAGTAAGGGAAGGAAGACAATAGGAAGAGATTGGAGACATAGCCAAGGAGATCGAGATTATATAGGGACTTGTGTCAAAGTAAGGAATTTAACATTCTGAGTGACTAACCCTGAAGTAGTAAGTCACCAGCATTCTTTCCGCAAAAGAGAGTCAAAACCTGACTCTCAGAGAAGCATCCTTTTAGTGGAGGGTAGATTCCAGGGAGGCCAAGTAGAGAGGGGGAAAGCAGAAAGGCTAGTGAGGTAACTACTGCACTGGCAAAGACAGGACCGAAGCTAAGACTACTCAGTTATGATGACATAGAAGCAATAGCCAAGAAGAGGTATGGGAGAGGAGATGCAGAACTGTTGGGCTCTCAATGCCTAAAGTGATCCTGGCAGTATTAGCTGATAGATTGGATGTGGAGAGCGAGAGATGGGAAGAATGAAAGACACCACTCAAGTACCAGGCCCAAGCAGTTGGAAAATGGACTTTGAGGAAGGACGAGAGCAGTGGGGGAAGCAATCAAGGATTTAGTTTGAGGCATCCTGAGATGGAGATGTCTGATGGGCACTGGTGGGAAGGTTCCACGGACATTGGCTGAACCTCAAGGAAGTCACATACTTGGCAGCTGTCATGGGGCTAAAAATATTGAAGCTCACAGATAAAATGGGGTTACCCAGAGCAAGTATAACAGAGTGAAAGAGAGAGAGAGAGAGAGAGAGAGAACCATGACTGAGCCTAGGGGTTCTTTAATACTAAGTCATTGAGCTTTAGAAAAGCCAACAGAGACAGTGGGAAAACACTGGGGTCTGAGTTTGATGCCCCAGAACTCATATAAAAAAGACCTGGCATCATTGGGGTTGGAGAGATTACTCAGTGGTTAAAGAGGCTTGCTTGCAAAGCGGTTGAATTCCAAGTACCCACATAAAGCCAGAAGCACAAAGTATCATACGTGCCTGGAATTTGTTAGCAGTGGCAAAAGGCCCTGGCATGCCCATCCCCCCTTCCCTCTTTCTCTTCCTCTCTCAAATAAATATTTTAAATACATAAATACATAAGAAACACTCAGAAGGGCATTCTTCTAATCCCAGCACTAGGGAGGCAGAGACAGGCCGATCCCTGTTTCATTAGCCAACCAATCTATCCTACTTGGCAAGATTCTGTCTCAAAAAAGGTAGATGGTACCTAAGCAATGATGCCTGAGGCTACCCTTTGACAAACACACAGAGAGAGAGAGAGAGAGAGAGAGAGAGAGAGA
Source organism: Zapus hudsonius (assembly GCA_004024765.1). Taxonomy (NCBI): domain Eukaryota; kingdom Metazoa; phylum Chordata; class Mammalia; order Rodentia; family Dipodidae; genus Zapus; species Zapus hudsonius. The sequence continues at coordinate 1,902 of PVHP010041100.1, read as the reverse complement.
GAGAGAGAAGAGGTAGAGGAAAGCCAGAAAATGGTTCAGGAGAAACTCGAGTGGGTGGTGTGCTGAAGGAAGATTGAAGAATGTGGTCCGGGAGTAAGTGGTTAGCTCTCGAATGGTGCTGAAAGGACATGAACACAGAGTCACCTATTGAATATAGCTATTTGGAGGTCATTACTGACCTTATCAATATGTTTCCTGGGAATGTCAGATTAAAGTTCAAGGAAGCAAATTTCAGATCAAACGTGAGAAGAGGAAGTGGAGATAGTATGGACAGACATTCTTTCAAGATTTTGTAAAGAGCCTAGGTGGCCAGAGGGAGATAACTGGGGTGTTTAGAGGGAACGCTTGATACTGGAGCAAGAAGACATAATGAATGGCTTGAAGGAGCGATGTCTTGTAGTCATGGTGAAGAATTCAGAGCATCGGGCCGGGAGAGCCATACTTAATGACACAGAGAAGATGCTACGTAAATGAGAACAATGTGGATAGGTTCTGGTATCGATGGCAGGAGCAGAAAGGCTCCTCTTTGCTGGCCTCTCTTTTCTCAATAAATTAAGCAGCTCAGTCATTAACTAAGAGCAAGCTATGAGGAGGAGATGTAGGGAGTTTGAAGAATGGGAAATATTATGAAATAGACTTTGGAAGCATGAAAGTATGAATGGGGAATGGAGTAGGATTTCTGGGGAGTTCCAAGAACCCGCTTGAGAATAACGCCTCCTTACACTGCTGCATCGCTGGCCTTCCACCCAGAGCTGCTTCCCCCTGTGCTGCCAGATGGACTCTCCACAGAGCCAAGACCCAGGCTTCCTGCAGCATTGATTCAAAGGTGGTGTCTGTGAGGACTAGAGCCTCAGAGCAAGGGAAGCAGGGAGTATGTCTGGCTACCTGCTACTTTCCTTAGTGGATGTTGCCTCCTACCAAGACTCACATAGCAGAGAGTCTACATGCAGAGAAGGGGTTTCAATCTCCAAACAATAAAGAAAAAAGCCTGGAAATATGTGTCTAGTACATGTCCTTTCTAGTTGCAATTTTCTGGTCCTTGCTTGAGGCTTTGAAAGGCAGCCAGCATCCTCTGTGTCTTTTTATTTAATCTTATAAGACACTATTAAGAGTTCAGTTTGGGAATATATGATTGATGATATAGATTCAATCCGAGTGCATTTACTACTAATACTGCAATAATTTCACATTGGAAGAGGTAACTGTGAGCAATAAATTCACTTCCTAAAATGCCAATTTTACACAAATAAAATCAATGTGAAATTGATTAACTCTTAACCACTGACATTTCCTAATAAAATATGAATGCTTTAAACTATTCTTAATCAGTATTCCAGAAGGCTTGAAGTTTTCATGCGTTTTCCCATAAAACATTTTATGACTTCATGCCTCACTGTCCGTTTATGAACAGCGTGCCTGATACTTCCCAGAGCTTGGGGCACACCCTCCAATCGATACTCTGTGATTAGGTGCGGCACTGCTGTGCAGAGACTGTAATGCTGTTCTTTTAGGCTAGCTAATTTAAAGGCACACTCCAAGGTGTTTGTGGCATGGGATTTGTTTTACAGAATTCTACTCAGAACCACAAAATAACCATCGTGTGTTTACTAGTTGTGGACAACATATTGTGCACTTTACAAACACCCGTAGCAACCTTAGATTGCACCTACAGTGGTGAACATATCAAATGGCAAAGACAAAACTCACAGAAGCTAGAGCTAGGGCTATGCTACTATTAACTGATGGAGCCTAGAGTTAGATCTTTGTTCAGTTCACACCAAACCTACGCCCTTTGACCACTAACCATGCACGGTGCACACACACACACACACACACACACACACACTCACATAAAATCTCCCCCCTTTGATCATTCATCATGCATGGCACACACACACACAC
>PVHP010041099.1:0-15566 GCA_004024765.1 Zapus hudsonius | reverse complement strand
ATCCCCAGTGTCTTTCTCACTTGTTGGGAAATGAGAGAAGCGAATCCAAGCTTCTTGTGTGAACATGAGGAGATTTAAATACAAAAATATGCACATGCACACAAAGACACACAAATCTATCTTTTCCTAAAACTCAGAGTTAATATTTCAGTTGTTTCCTCCTTAGCTTGGGAGTGTTAAGGCCATCAGGGGGCAAAGCGATAAGGTGGTGACAAAACAGAAAATGTCAAAGGAAGTGGAACTTGCCTCTTTCTTAACCTTTTTTCCTTCCTCCCTCATCACCAGAGAAGTCCTCTCTGAGCTCCTCTTCCTTCCAGTGGGATCACTGATTCATGCATTATCCCTGTTGCTTCAGGATTGACCCAGGAGCTGCCAGCCAGGGGACTACTCAGGGCTTCCATAGGACAGAGATACCCACAGAGGACGCAGAGCAGCCTGCTGAAGGCATTTTACAATAATCTCACCACTTCAAGGAAGCTTCTTATGTATTTTAACATATGTGTATATAATTGGGACAATAAGGTGCATGCTATTTTATTTCACGTTTAAAAATATTTATCTGCAAGCAGAGAGAGAGAGAGAGAGAGAGAGAGAGAGAGAAGAGAATGGGCATGCTAGGACCTCCAGCTGCTGCAGAAGAACTGCAAATGCATGTGTCCCTTTGTGCATCTGGCTTTATGTGGGTACTGGTGAATTGAACCTGGGTTGTTAAGCTATACCCTCAAGCATATTAACTGCCAAGCGATCTCTCCAGTCCCCCGTGCACACTATTTTAAATACACAAGGTTTCCATATACAAACATTTTTATATGTTATGAATTATTCCAACATGAAGACGGAGAATATTTAATCACCTCTTACAGCCGCCATCCCTGAACCCTTAGAACCATCTTTCTGTGGCTCTGTAATCCACATACTCAACAGGTTCACACAATCCAGCAGCATTTGCCTGCAAGAAGGGTTTGTACTGGCCTTTGCCGGTGAAATCATTTTAGAAAGGAACTCAGACTCCAAAGTAGAACAAGAATGTTTGCGAGTGAGTACATTTTAGGTAGCATGACGTTCATTTTTTTTATAGCTTTGTGCCTAAAACCACTGCAAGCCATACATATGATAAGAGGCTATTACAATATATAAGGAATAACTTAATAGCAAGAATGAAAAATTAAAACATCAAAAATGTGTGGGTGCCTGAACTGATATTTCTTGAAGATGACATACAAGTGAACAATAAATACACTCACAAAAAACTCCACATCGCCAATTGTAAGCAATGTAACATCTCCAGGAAATATCATCTCTGACTGGACCAAGTGGTTCCTATCAAAAACTGAAAATTAGCACATGTTGGCAAGCATGTAAAAAGGGGAGATTTTTACACTATTAGCATGATTATAAAATAACATGGAGGTTCCTCAAAAAAAAGTCAAAATATCATGTCACAGGATAATACCAGTCCTGCGTAATTCCACAGGATCTTTGGAATCAGTTTGCTGAAGAGACATCTTTCTTTTCTTCTCTATTGTAGCACTACTCTGAGTTCCCAGAGATGGAATCGGACTAAATCCATCACCAGCTGAAGGGATGCAGGAGCTGATCAACGAAAACTGGAGTAAACAGACCACTGGCATGAAACACAGTCTGTGGCCATGAGTAGGCTGACCACACCTCCTACTGGGAGAGAACAGCGAACCAAGAAAGGAGCACTTGTGCAATGGAGGAGCCTGGGCCTGGGGGAGACAATCAACAGCTATTAAATTTGGCCAAACGTTCCACTCAGTGAGGGGGAACCCTTGATTGGAACTGGGGATTCAGGGCGATATGCACCGGATCCCATACTCTTGGGCTCCCAAGAAAAGATGCACTATGCGAGCGACTGACCGGGAGGCTTCTAAAAATAGAAGCTAGGTAATCCAGAATGGTGTATATTTGTTAACCTATACTGATCTCACTCTCCAATGGAGATTGTGTTTGTATTTTTCAGGATGCAGCGAGAGAGAGCTGTGGCCCATATAACCCTACCAACCGACCGCAGGCAGAAAGGTGAGATACTGGCAAGAGATGAGCCACCACAGTCATCTTGTGGAGGATCCATATGGAACCCTGCAAAGAATGACAGGATGAACAAGGGACCCACAGCCACAGCCATTCAATCAACAAAGGATAAGCCAGTGGGACAGAAACCAACAAATCTTGACACAAAAACCCCTAAACTCACAACATTAAAGAAGCCTTAATACTCACCCACCACGACTCAGGGAACTGAGTAGAAGAGGGGGCAGAAAGATTGTGAGAGCTGTGGTGGGGGAGAATATCAGAGGCATGGCACCCCTCAGTAACAACACACTTGGGCCAGGAGAACCCAGCTGAAGACTAGGCTATCCATGGTCCCCTACCACAAAGACTGATCCAGACAGCCCATGGAGGAGGATATCCAGCTGACTGGGGATGAGGAGGGGGGGCATTGGGGGAATTGGGGATAATAACTCATTGTTGGCCCACTAAATAATGTAACTCATTATGGACAATAAAAAAAGAAAAGAAAATGAATAAATAAAATATTTTTAAAAATTAAAAAAAGGCAAAATATCATGTCACAGGAGAATACCAGTCCTGAGTAATTCCACAGGATCTTTGGAATCAGTTTGCTGAAGAGACATCTGTCTTTTCTTGTCCATTGTAGTTCAGAGATGGAATCGGCCTAAATCCATCACCAGCTGAAGGGATGCAGGAGATGTGGCATAGCTATTCAGTGAATTACTAATTAACTGTAGAACAGAAGCAATCCTGTCATTTCTGACAACATGGATAATTAAAGAGTTCAGGCACAGAAAGATGAGCACCAGCTGTTATCACACACCTGTGGGGTCTAGAACAAGGCACAAAGGCAGCAAAAATGGTGATGAGAAAGTGGTGTGGGCAGGGGATGAGGGAGATGAATACGAAAAGGTACAAAATCTCAGACGGGCATTTAAGGAGATGGATGTAAATGTCAAACCGAAGTCCTGTTTCCACATTCTGCTCATCATAAATGTAATATCAGTTGCATCTTTTAAATTTATATAAATATAACATGTAGAAGGTGTTTTCTGTTTCTCTCTCTCTCTTTCTCTTAATATACTCTATGGTACTTTCTTCTCCCTTCTTTTCCTTCTTACTTGCAGTTGCCTAAGGTAGGTGTAATGGCAGAAGTGAAACCCAGGAAGAGATATTATTTTAGCTCTTTATCATGAACGAGTAGTCTAATTTTTAAATACTCTCAGCCTGTTCACAAGAGAGGTGTAGATGAAAGTCCTACTTTCTGGCTTCAGACTAGGCACATGAGGGCTGATAGAAAAAGAAGGATCCATGAGGCTCCCCAAATTGCAATGAGAAGGGGCTCATCTTCCATCGAGGTGACCTTATGTACATGTAACTTTGCACCTGCCCAGCCTGGGTCAACGTCAGAGAGTCCTATGATAGAACATGCCTGGTGCTCATCTCCACACTTGTACACACCAAAATGGATAAAAGCCAGAAATTTACTCAAAAGCTCTATGCTTCCTCTCCCCAAACTCCCACTCCACCCTTCCTCTTGGTCTTTCATTCTGAAGAGCCCTCCTGGTCCTATACGAGACTTCTGTCTTCCCCAGATCCACTGATAGCAATCTAGTTCAGAAATAGCTCTGACCTAGAAAACCTTCCAAGACCCATCTTGGAAGTATCTTCTAATATTTTCTTTCTAGTTCCACATACCACCATAACTACAAATGCAGTGCCCTGTGGCAGATCCTTCACTCTTGTGCTTTATATACTCAGGGAATCCTGATCTCATCTCAAGCATCTTTTTGCCTGAGAATTTGTCTTATTCCTACAGACTACCCTGCCCATGGGCACAATAGATCAAAGTGCCCTGGAGTTACCAACCCTCTGGAATGGCTTAAAACTCATGGCAATTGAGTATTGGTGGATAAATGCCCGACTCCCTTGCAGCTCAGACAGAAAAGCTCTCAGCTGTGTTCTCTGCTTCATCCTCGGACCCCTCAGCTCCACCTGACTGCATGGAAACTCTACTTGCTGATTGGCCTCTATCTTCCCTGGCTCACTTCCTCTTCTCCCTACTGTCTTTTTCTGGGATTGCTCCCCAATTAACAATACACACCTTGATCCTTTTCTCCCACTTATAGAATGAAAGCAGGACTGAACCCATCCCAGATCATAGGAAAGTAGTACTTGAGGCCGGACCCTCAGTGGTTTCCTTATCTACATTATGAGGCAGACAGGTTAGAGACCTGGATGGCGGCTCTGTGTCCCTCTCCCTTGCAGCACCCCGGACTCACCTCTGTGACCACAAGACACCAGCACAGATGGGACACCAAACACCACATCTGCAATCAGGTCCAGGAACCGGTCTTTCTTTTTGACCAGGTCGTCTGTCCCTCCTAAGTACTTCTCAGTGGCCACTGGGATCAACTGCTCAGAGAGGTTCTGAAATGCACCAGAAAGTGACCATTCCCACCTGTTGAGCAATGTGGCTTCACCAGCCAGGTTCAAAGGCATTGGTGAGCTGAGCCACTTGAGAATGGTGCCAAAACCTCCTGGTGTTGCCAAGGAAGACCTACATCCCCATAGATCCACTTGCTTTAATGACTTGAAGTCATTGTTTTCGGAGTTCAGACATCTGAATAATACGGTTTTGGCTTCCCATTGGCTTTAGTAGAAGAGACACCTCTGATGAAGCCCTCTGAAGCCTTCAAAACTGTTCTCCAGTGGATGCTGTCTCTAGCTATCTCCTGGGGGAAAGTTGCTCTTCTCTGTCTCCCCTGTGGCCCCAGGGAAAGTAACTTTTAGTCATAGTCCCTTGTTCTGTGGGAGAAAAACACTTTGTTCATGCTAACAATTAACTTCCAAATTGCTTCATCTTGAGCAATGGAATGTAGTCAGGTACAGTGGCTAGTGCTTACAATTCCAGCACTTGGGAGGCTGAGGTAGGAGGAATACTGTGAGTTCAAGGCCAGCCTGAGACTGCATAATAAATTCTAGGTTAGTCTAGGCTAGAAAGTGACCATGCCTCAAACAAATAAAAGAAAAAAAATAAAACAAAAGAAACATGAGACTTAAGATTATCTATACACTAACTTTTTATAGATGTACAGAGACCAGAACATCAAGTGACCTAAATCCACATATCCGAAAATTAGAGCACACAAAATTTGCAACCAGCCTGCCCATCTGATGTGCCTTGGAATATCTCTTTACATAAGTCTTGTGCCTGCACTCTAAATACAATGGTCTTTGTTGGTGTTTGCTAATCTTCCAGGTAAACTTTTCCTCAAGAATTTGTTCTGGAGTCATTGGGATTATCGAGTGGTCAACCACAAATGTGGGTTTGGTAATCAGTGTAGAAAAGGGAGAAAAGCAGAGAAGTGAGTCCAGACCCACTAGACCACAATATTATTTTCAGCCATTCACTCTGGCTTCTGATTAGAGCAACCCTCTAACCTTCCTTATTTCTCAACCAATGCCCATGATTCCCTAGACTCTTACCAGAACTGGGTAGGATTTCCACAGGAGGGATTCAGCTGTTTTCTGGTCCAGTTTGCCTTCAGAGAGTGGGTATCCCATCAACTGTCAGACAAATGGTGAAATATTTGTGTATGATGGGTAACTTACAAGAAGAACCAAAACAGGCCAAGCCACCAAACCAAAGTGCAAAGAAGGTACTTTCTTTGGGGCTTAGGCATGAAATGTTGTAGTTCTCAAATAAAATCAACAAAATCATTGGACTTATATTAAGAATTCCAATGAATGAGGGAACATTCAGACCAGGGTAGTATGAAGCCAGGAGGCCAGGGACAGAGAACACAGGTCCCACCACAGTTCCCCTAGATTCAGGTGACAGGGGAAATCAAAATCAAGCATCATGGCTGTGTTCCTTTGACAATCTCTGAAGTCCATCCTTCTGCTGTGAGGGTTGAGCTCTCAGCTACACTGACCCTGTCCACATCTGCACTCAGAGACTTGATCCAATGTCAGTATGGCTTCTAGAAGCTCAAGCCCACATCTTTGATGACACCAGCTCCCTACAATGCCTGCTGGAGAAAGCTCAATGCTACCAAGAGAAAACCAGGTGAATATTCTTTTAGAGCAGCAACTTTAAAACTCTTGCAATTGTTCCTCCTTTCTCTACCCTATAAAATGTTATTTCCCAACCCAAACTGTTTCATCAAGGACCCAAGAGAAAATTTACTTGAAAAGTTTTCAATTACTTGGGAATGTATGTGGCAACATAACCTTTGATCTCTCCCAGTGCCTATGGAAGGATAAAGAACTAACATTAGTAAGGGCTTCACTGCCTTTTATGAAGGAGGGAAGTTTGGGTTTGGAGTTTGGATTGCCTTAGCGGTTAAATGTGTGTGTGTGTGTGTGTGTGTGTGTGAAGTCTGATGGTCCAGGCTCAATTCCCCAGTCCACACCAAAAGCCAGATGCACAAAGTGGCACATGTGTCTGGAGTCTGTTTGCTGTGGCAGGAGGCCCTAATTTACCTATTTCCTTCTCTCTTTCAAATAAACATAATTTCTAAAAAGAGAGAAGTCTGTTCCTTTTATGGGTGAGTGTAAATTAACAAATTTAGTGACCTTGTAGTATCATGCATTTACTGCTCATATGATAAAGCCCCTCAGAGGTCACTCCAACTTTGAATTCTCTCCAGCAATTGTCGCCTGCGATCTGAGTTCAGTTCACACATGATCTTTTCCCGACTGCAGTCATCCTTGTTAATAAACCTATCCTACTCCATTGAATGCCTGCCTTTGTCTATTTTTAAAATATTTTTATTCTATGGCTGTGGGTCCCTTGTACATTCAATCATTCTCTGTGGGGTTCCATATGGATCCTCCCCCGTATGACTGTGGTGGCTCATCTCATGCCAGGATCTCAGTTTTCTGCCTGCAATCGGTTGGTAGGGTTATATGGGCCACAGCTCCCTCGCTGTATCCTGAAAAATACAAACACAATCTCCATCGGAGAATGAGGTCAGTATCAGTTAACAAATATACAACGATCTGGATTCCTTAGCTTCTATTTTTAAAAGCCTCCCCGGCAGTCACTCGCATAGTGCATCTTTTCTTGGGAGCCCAAGAGCATGGGATCCTTTGCATATCTCCCTGACTCCCCGGTTCCAATCAATGGTTCCCCCTCACTGAGTGGAACGTTTGGCCAAATTTAATAGCTGTTGTTTGCCTCCCCCAGGCACAGGCTCCTCCATTGCACATATGCTCCTTTCTTGGTTTTCTTTTCTCTCCCAGTAGGAGGTGTGGTCAGCCTACTCCTGGCCTCAGCCTATATTTCATGCCAGTGGTCTGTTTACCCCAGCTGTCGGTGTTCAGCTTCCCCTGGCAGCTTGCGTAGTGTCTTCCAGCACTGCACTAACTGCCTTCTGGGAGCTGATTACCATTTTAGACCTCGTAGAGTCTCTCAATGCTGAACGATGCAATCAATCAATAAAAGATAAGCCAGTGTGACAGAAACCAACGAATCTCGACACAAAAACCCCTAAGCTCACATCACCATAGCAGCCTCAATACTCACCCACCACGACTCAGGGAACTGAGCGGAAGAGGGGGGCGGAAAGATTGTGAGAGCCATGGTGGGGGAGAATAGCAGAGACTAGGCAACCCTCAGTAACTACACACTTGAGACATGAGAGCCCGGCTGAAGAATGAGCTATCCATGGTCCCCTACTACAAAGACTGATCCAGAAGGCCCACGGAGGAGGATATCCAGCTGACTGGGGATGGGGGAGGGGGGCAACGGGAAATTGAGGATGACAACTCATGGTTGGCCCACTAAACAATGTAACTCATTATGAACAATAAAAAAATAAAAAATAAAAAATAATAAACTATTTTTATTCATTTGCAAGCCTCTTGCCACCACAACCAAACTTCAGATGCATGCACCACTCTGCATTTGGCTTTACATGGGTACTGTAGACTTGCACCCAGGCTATCAGGCCTTGCAAGCAAGTGTCCTTAATCACTGAGCCATCTCTCTAGCCTCTTTGTCTATTTATGACAGATGCTATTGTGATTTAAATGTGAAATGTTCCCCATAGGCTCATCATGAGTTTGAAGCAGTTCTTTTGGAAGGTTGTGAAACTTTTAGGAAGTGGAGCCTCGATGGAGGAATTGGGTCACTGGGGGAAGGACTTGAGGTTTTATAGTCTGGCCTTGCTTCCAGTTTTCTCTCTATTTTCTGGCCCAAACACATGTAACCAATTGCCTCAGGGTCCTGCCCCCATGTTTTCTCTGCCTTGATGGAGTGTATCTCTTCTTAAACTTAAGGCCAAATAAAACTTTCATCCCCTCACTTTTTTTTTGTCCGTTATTAACTTAGAGCCGTCAGGAAAAGTAACTAATACAGAGGTAACATCCTTCCTTCAAAAACCAATTTTAGCTCAAGGCGAAGTGTTTTTCTCTGAATATTGACAATGAGGTCTCTGTGAGCACTTGTGGAGGTTGCTGGGACCTGAGAATTCAAAGTTCCTGTGTCCTAGCGTGACTCTCCTGAACCCCTGGCTCCTTCCCCATGTGAGATGTTGTGTTATTCTATCTGCACAGTGATTATCTTTACAGACCCTCCCAGCCTGGGAATTTCAGGATTATTTAATGAAAGAAATGTGTGGGGAGAGGGGTTTCCAAGGCTGCAACTCCTCGGGGGACAGTTGAGCTATTCTGGAAATGTCCACTGACATTGGTGGGGACAGCTGCTCTAGACTCAGAGGACACTGGGAGTTGGAAGAGCCACGGGAGCACAGGTTCTTGGGTAATGGTTCAAGCGATGAGGCCTGCACATTCTCATTCTCACCGTTGGAATGATCCAGCCAAACTCTTGCTTGTTGATCCCCACGATGTAGGGGACCTTGTTGTAGTTCTTCTCAGCAAGAATCTCCTCCGGTGCCTTGCGCAGCACCACTCCATCGACCACAGTGGGCAGGAACGGATAGCTCTGGGGGAAGAGAGGAATGTCATTTCTGCTCTGGTTATCCAGCTCCAGGAATCACCTGTGTCCATTGTCTTGCTTGTGTGAGGGCTTGGTGAGCACAAAGACGCCAAGGCTGTGACCCTAGAAATTCAGGGTCCTAAGAGGGTAAATCTAAGAGTCTCCAATGGCTAACTGTGAGCGGGAAGCCAGCAGGGATAGGATAATGGTGGTATGGACCCACTGTAAACTCTATTCCATATAAAATCTATCTTAAGGCGGGCATGGTGGTTTAAGCTTTTATTCCCAGCACTCAGCAGACTGAGGTAGGAGGACTGCTGTGAGTTCAAGGACAGCCTGGATACAGAGTGACTTCCAAGTCACCCTGAGCTAGAATAGGACCCTGACTGGCAAAAAAATATATCAATTCAACTATAAAACAAATTGAATATGTACTGAGTGTTTATATATATAGTTATATTTATATATGTATATAGAGAAAATATGCAGTATTCATATAAGTGTTAATGTGGGTGATTTATAGTAAGTGTTCAGCTTCTGTGAATATTGAATCAGCAATTACTGAGCCATTACTCCAAGATGACCAGAGTTAGTTGCTGGGAGCCTCTGGTTACATCTTTGTTTTAAATGCCTTTGTTTTATGTTTTAGCTCTTGGTTAATGACATTAAATATTTTTCATATAAATCAATAGTTACTAATAGAATTCATTTATAATAAAGCACTATTTGGGAAGGGCTTAACAGTTTCCTGACCCTGGCTAGTGTGACTATAATTTTCTTTGGCTTCTGGCTCAACCTACCATTCACTTTGCTCTTCATCTTCAAATTCATCATCATGAGTCCACTAATTTAACTATTTTCCACCTTTTCTATAGCTTTGGCACACACCCTGACCATTCTCCAGAGTGGCTTCTCTCACAGCTAGACAAGTCCTCTAGATTGGATGGCCTGTATTGATGACTCATCAGTGCGAAATTCACCATTAAGGTCACCACAATTCTGAGCCTGAAAGAAGCTTGTCTGTCATGCGTGTTTTTTCCCATAAGGACCCCATAGCTTCTTGTGTTTGGGAATAACAGACAGCTCTTCACCAACATACTTGAGAGCCATGCCAAACAGCGAAATCATTGAAGGCAGCAAATTATTGCCAAAGTGTGGCTCTGAAGAGAACGCTTAGTGAGTATGAGAACAGAAGCAAGGAAAATCTTTCCACTGCTTTGTGCACGTGATTACAAGAGTGTCTCAACTGTTGGCTTGGGATTGCAAGTACATTTCAGCAAATAAATTCAAACCCAGAATCCATGATCTGAGATGAGAGTGGACTTCATCTGTGCCTATCAGAACATCAGTACTTTGGGGTTCATGGTTAACTTTGAGACATATTAAGCTCATCCCTCAAGATGCCTAAACTGACATACTTGATTCCCTATTTAGAGAAATAAAAGCTTAAGACAAGTGCCAAACCTTACTTCACTAAGCTGACAATGGAGAATACAGTGTGGGAATAAACACTGCTGCCTCAGGAGAACTGTGGGGTGCAGAGGGTGTGCCCTGGGAGCCGGAAAAGAGGGAGCCATCTGAGGGAAGACAGAGGCTGGCCACACTTAGCAGGTGTTTTAGGGGTCTGGGCAAGTTAAGAAAAGGGCAGAAATTTCCAAGCTATGGGAAGGGCATGTGCCAAGCGACAGAGGAGTCCATGGGCATAGCTAAATCTCAGGACAGTCAAAGAGGTCTGGGTTTGGAGGACCTTTGGCACAGGCCAGAGCTGGGGCACAGGGTGCAGCACTTTTTCTGTATATCATTTGGCACGTCGCTGGCCCTCAGGGATGTTTTGAAGTGTTATCTCTGTGGAAGTAAAAGGAATTGTCTTCTAAGTAAAGTCAAGTTTTCTTTTAGAAGGAAAATGACAGATTCTAACTTGTATTTATGTGGACAAGTCTGGCGACCACATGACAAGTGGGTGAGTAGCAGAAGTAGAGGGAGAAAATAATAAAATCCTAGAAGGCACTAATGAGGCTCCATGGGAAGCAACATCCATAAGGGAGACTCTGCTCTCATCGACCACGAGGCCCACGGTCACCACCCCTGCTCCATGTGAGCATGTGCAGTGACTACTTCAGTCAGAGAAGCCCGTGGAATCCTCCTCTCTTCTACATCTCATATCCATGACCTGCTTGTCAGCAGACCTGTCAGAAATTCCTTCAACTAAATCCAGACTCCAGACACAACTCACCACCCCACTGCTCGGTCCACGCTGTGACCCGCCAGGATCGCTTGCCTGGATTGATGAGTGCAGGGTCTTCTCACCTGGTCTCTTGCCCCTGCCCCACTCCTCTCTAGAGAGTGTATTTCTACATTGTAGTCAGAGAACTTTGAAGCTGATGTCTGTAATCCCAGGATTTGGGAAACTGAGGCAAGAGGATGGCAAGTTCTAGGCCAACCCACACTACAAAGTAGGACCCTGTCTCAAAACAAACCACACAAAAATAAGACATTTAAAAAATCACTATCACTGTTTAAAGGCTGACGAATACCTATTTCATGCCAAACCACCATCTAAGCCTTTCTAGATTCTCTCTCTCCCGATTCCTAGGGACCCCCTTTCCCATCTTCATGAACCCCTCAGTCCCAAGCCTCTTCTCCTTCACCACCTCCACTCCAAACACACTGGCCTTGTGCAGCAGGCCTCCGCAGCTGCCCTTCCCTGTGTCTGAAGAGTCTTCCTTAGGGTTTCTGACAGCTGCCTTTCTTCCTCATCAAGTCATCCATGATGTGTTTACATGGAACCACTGGCCAACTCTGTCTGCCTCTCACAACTTATCTTTTAACCTTCCATCTGGCCATCATCAGACACACCTCAATACTGATTTGTTCGTTTTCACCCCACACATTGGAATGGAAGTCTTCAGGAAGACACAGGTCAGTGCTGGGAGATGGGAGGGCAGGAGGGAAGAGATGGAGGCACTGTTGGAGTTTTCAGTTAATGAAACAGGCTGGTGTCCTTCAAGACTGAGCTGCTAGAATTTTCTCTGCACTGCTCATCAGCTTTAGATCCTCCCAGATCTGGGCTCTTTAGTCAAGAGTCAATGGGCTTTAGACAGTAGAAGGCTGTAGTGCAGCCTTCTACCAAAGGGCCATTATGAGATAAGCAGACATAAAGGATGAGAGTGTAGCTGAGACCCGGGGACACAGAGCTGCTGACTGGGAGCATTTGCTGGGAGTCAGACAAGCCCTGCTTCTGCTCCTCTTGGTTGTGTTGACTGGCAAGTGACTTCCCCTCTCAAGGGCTCAGTGACATTCACACCAAATAAGCATGAATCCATACAGGCGTATTCTTCATCCATAGTTAAGTGGAGTTTAACACTTGCAAGCCTCAAAAGTTACAACTGAGAAAGCAAAGGACCTTACCTCTCTGGGGTCTCCAAGCAAATCCAGTTTAAAGAGATTCTGTGAAGAGAAAGTCACAGGATATGTTAAGAAGCCTTTCTTAAATAATAACTGACCCTTTGAGCTGTACCCCGAGGTAGTTTCTCCCTCCTGATTCCCACAAGGGGTCCTGTGGGCATGAGCAGAGGCTGGAGCAGAATGAAGGAGGGGCAGTGTCAGCAATGGTCATGCCCTGGCATCTAGAGTCAGGAGCTCAGGAGAGGCTGTCTGCTGACTGTGTCTTCATTTCTCTTCATCCTTCCCCCAACCTTTTCTCTTTAGCGGCAACTCCCCAATTTTCCCCTTGAGGAAATAGTGGAACTAAGTGAAAATGATGGCAAGGTCTTGGTAGCCTTGAGGGCAGGTGGGGCTGGAGACAGGATGGACCAGGAGGGAGGACAGGACCCCCTTCCTCACTCCCTTCATGCATCCAGGCATTTCTATGTGACCTGTACTCATTGTGTCCCTAAACAGAGAACAATTCAAGGATCGAAATATAATTGATATTGTCAGTCCCGCAGCTTCCTGCAAATCTTCTGCTCAGAGTTTAGAAAGAGTTCATTTGTTTTTTTTTAAATTTATTTGTTCATGGGAGATGCAAACAGAGAGAGTGCAGATGGGCACACCAAGGCCTTCCTGCCATTGCAAACAAACTTCAGATGCATTTGCCACTTTGTGCATCTGGTTTTACATGGGAACTGGGGACACAAACCTAGGATCTCGGGCTTTGCAATTGAACTCATTTAACCACTAAGACATCTTTTCAGCCCAGAAGAATTCATAACTAAGTAAATAGGACAAAAATGTATGCTACTACTGCCTTCTACTTCCCAAAGGGACAAAATCTTCAGACAGAAGCCAACAAGGAAGAATGGCAAGTGTAGGTGTAGAGACAGATTCTCAGTCACATCTGCTCAGCATCTGGATTGTACCCTGAACCAGCTGCTTCTGAACTGTTCAGTGACATAAAGATTCTCTTACAGCACATTCCTTTTTCTGTCCAAGGATGCTTAAAACCAGTGCTCCCATCCTGTATCAGAAAACCCTGACTCCCACAAGCTCAATGACACTCATTCCTAACCATCCCTGTCTTTGCTGCATTCACCCTAATTGCAATTATTATATGTTAGCTATGGGGCCTCACCTATGTGGGGAATATGACTGCCAGCATCCCTCTGTAATGGCTTGTGTCTCTGCTAGTCAAGGGTTCACAGTGTGTTCACATGTGTGCACATGGATATGCATACATACATGAGTACATGCTGGGGACAGTGGAGAATCATAAAAGCACTTTTTCAAGATCTCAAAAAAATCTCAAGATGCACTGGGATCTTAGTTTTTTTTGGGGGGGGCAGATTAGGGTTCTCCCAAAGTCATCAGCTATTCTTGTGGAAACAGGGTCCACCTGTTTCATGTGAAGAATGCCCGGAATATTTCCTTTATCCTGGCAGTAAGCAAGGAACTGTCTTAATCTTTTTGATCATCTTGGATACCTTATCTGAACCTAATAACCTAAGCCACAAGCCCTAAGGACACATCAATTTATCCCATGTACATCCAGAAAAAAACACAGTTCTAGAAGCTTGCTATGGAGTGGATCCAGGAGTGTTCTAGATAGAGGGACCAGGGCTCAGGTGACTCTGAGCTCACAATGGCACATCTTCCACAAGGGTAGTAGCATTTATGACCCTGGATGCTCTTTCTGTGTATGTCTTCCTGTTTCCCATGACCACCCATCAATCCAAAAATGCGACTTCCCTAAGAAGAATCCCAACTCACTGTACTCCTACCTCTCTCAGCCCAACAACTGCGTGCTGTATCTCCATTTGCATAGTTATTTTTAAGTGGGAATAATTTTCAGTTTCTACTGTCATTGTCTCCTTTTTCACTTCCCATCCATATACTTTAGATGGGTTGATGGACAGATGGATAGACTGGTCAATACAAGTACAATTGGTGAATTGGATGGATATATTGGTAAACAGATGAAAACCAGCAGGTAAGTGAAGGTTGGGCAACTGCTTTGGAGGAAAGGATGAAGGCATGTAGACACAGCTCGGCTGGATGATTCATGGCTGATGGGGTAATTAAAGTAGATGGATGAAGTTATGTCAAACAGATTGATGAAGGATGTCAACAAACAGGATATCTTGGAAGGATGGAGAGATGGAAAATAAAAGGACAGGGAAGTGGGTGAGTATTCTAGAGCTCTATTAGAGACAGTCGTGAGAGTTTCTAGAAAACTGGGATACTACTGTGGTAAAATTTAGGTTCTATATCGACTAATAAATATTGTGACAGTTTTCTGCAAAAAAACTTTGAATAGCTTCAACTTTTAAATTCAGGATGAGAATACTTGTGGGAATATGGAATGTTTTGTTCATTAAAATATTTTTGAAAACAAGAAAGTTCAAAAACCACATTTTGATAAATTTGGGAAATTTCATACATTTTCTCATCTTGCAATTATTGACTACTTTGCAACATTTAAGCCTTTGCTCAATAAGAAAGGAAAACTAAAATTGCCATTTGGGGTCAGGAGGCTGACAGTCCTCCTGAGACATGAGCAATGGCCATATAGTTAGTCCTGGGCAAGAGGAAAGCTGAGGGAATGAAGCCTGAGCCAAGTGTTGAAGGTGAGGCGAGAGGGGCCAGAATGGATACACCTACCAATTTCAACGACGTCTCCAAAAGCTCGTCCTCTGTCTTCTGGCGCAAACAGTGAACCATGACAGCAGATGTTGTGGTTTTACACCCAGCAAGGGTAGCAATTAGCTGCAAGTGATCACAGGTAACCAGAGGTGAAGAGCAATGACTAGATCCTCCATCCATGTAGATAGTGTTTCTATCCTGCTCCTAATTTCCTTATTATTATTTTTGTTCATTTGAAATAGGGTCTCACGACGTAGCCCTGGCTGGCCTGGGACTTGTTATAGAGATCAGGATGGCCTTGAACTTGTAGCCTTTCTCCTTCTGCTTGCTCTCACGCCAAATTTCTAACATAGAGGTTTGATAAAAATACTCTAGAGCAGCAGTTTGGACACAGAGTCCTGTAGTGTTGCCTCTCTGACTAAGTGGAATAGAGATGGTTCCACAATCAGCATCTGTGTATCTATTGGTTTATTCCTGTTCCATTAGGCACAACAAAAATTAGACA
>PVHP010041098.1:0-15599 GCA_004024765.1 Zapus hudsonius | reverse complement strand
TTTTTTTTTTTTTTTTTTTTTTTTTTTTTTTTTTTTTTTTTTTTTTTTTGGTTTTTCAAGGTAGGGTCTCAATGTAGTCCAGGCTGACCTGGAATTCACTCTGTAGTCTCAGGGTGGCCTTGAACTCACAGTGATCCTCCTTCCTCTGCCTCCCGAGTGCTGGGATTAAAGGCATGCCTGGCCCCTCTTTTATTTTTTTAATATTTTTATTTACTTATTTGCAAGCAGAGAGAGAAGAGAGACAGAGAAAATGGGTGTGCCAGGGCTTCCAGCTGCTGCAAACAGACTCCCGATGCATGCGCCACTTTGTGCATCTGGCTTTATGTGGGCACTGGAGAATCGAAATCAGATCATTAGGCTCTGCAGACAAGTGCCTTAACTGCTGAGTCATCTCTCCAGCCCTCTTTTACTTTTTATTTTGAGACAGGGTTTCATAAAGTTGTTCAGGCTGACCTTGCACTTATTCTGGAGTCAATTGGCCTTCAACTCGTGATCTTCCTGCCTCAGCCTCCAGTGTGGCTAGAATTATAGACTCAGGCCACCAGGCCCAGCTCCATGAGCTTTAAATAGCCACTCCACAAAGGGGTAAAACAAAGGGGTGATGGCCAGGGGCAATGTGCAGGGAAAAATTAGTTCGGAAAATTCTAGAAGGTAAAACCTTGTTTCTTTACTACAAATCCCATAGAGTCTTTAATACTCCACTGTGATACATGAAGTTCTAAGAGATAATATAACACACAGGGTATTCCAAATTTATTGCTTGAATTTATGGAGACTTGCTTCAAGTCCTAATATCTGATCTGTTTTGGAGAAGGTTCCATGAGCTTCAGAGAAGAACAGGTGTTCTGTAGAGTTTGGATCAAAAGTTCTATGGTTGTCTGTTAAATCCATTTGATCTAGGGTGTTATTTAGCTCCATCAAATTTATGTCTTCATTCATACACCCTTTTTTTAAGGTAGGGTCTCACTCTAGCCCAGGCTGACCTGGCACTCACTCTGAAGTCCCAGGCTGGCCTCAAACCAACAGTGATCCTACCTCTGCCTCCCAAATGCTGGGATTAAAGGTGTGCACTACCACACCCAACCATCTTTTTTATTGAAAACCTAATAACTTTTTTTTTTTTTTTTTTGGTTTTTCGAGGTAGGGTCTCACTCTGGCCCAGGCTGACCTGGAATTCACTATGTAGTCTCAGGGTGGCCTTGAACTCATGTCGATCCTCCTACCTCTATCTCCCAAGAGTGCTGGGATTAAAGGCCTGTGCCACCACACCCAGTTTAACAACATTTTTTTATTTCTAGAGTTAGAGAAAATAAAATTTGCAAATTTTTTATATAAATGTTTGCAAAATCTCTATTTGCAAAATGTTATTATAGATAGATTTTTTTGTTTTGTTTTTCTAATACAGATCTTAATGGATAGTCCAGATTGATTTTAAAACCCCAATCTTCCTGCTTTAGCCTGAGATTACAGATGTGACCATCTTGCCTGGCCATAAATAAATTTTAACAGTCAGCCTACCTTTTTCTGGAAACACAAGAGAGTAAACTATTTTTTTTAGAAAACCAAGGGTTTGGACTAGAGAGATTGCTCAGAGGTTAGGGTGCTTGCCTGCAAAGCCTAATGATCCAGGTTCTATTCCCCAGTACCTATGTAAAGCCATATAAACAGAGTGGTGTATGCATCTGGCATTCGTTTGTAGCAACTAGAGGCCCTGGCATGTCCATTCTCTCCCTCTCTCTCTCCTCTCCCCATCCTTTAAAATAAATATTCTTTAAAAACCCAAGGGTTGGGCTGGAGAAATGGCTTAGTGGTCAAGCCTTTGCCAGCAAAGCAGAGGACCAGAGTGTGATTCCCCAGTGCCCACATAAAGCCAGAAGCACAAGGTGGCACAAGTGTCTGGAGTTCATTTGCAGCCCCCTTTCTCTCTCTCTCTCTCTCTCTCTCTCTCTCTCTCTCTCTCTCTCTCTCTCTCTCTCTCTCTCTCTCAAATAAATAAATAAAATATTTTAAAAACCCAAGGGTTTGTTGTATTTTAAACAAGACTTTAAAAAAACTTATTTTCCTATTCCATTGAGTCAATAATGTTCAGTATCTAAGTATAATGTTTACTTAATATGAGAAATTATATACATTAGAATAATGAAAAGTTTCAAACTTTTTTCTGAATAGGGAATAGAAATATCGCTTAAGTGATAAGGTCAAGGTCATCTATAGTAAACAAAAAGCAGTCGTAGAAGATAGAAGCATCGTATATAACTAGTGAAAACACTGAAATGAAATTGTTAATTCCAATTATAACAAAAACTCCATAAGCAGTAAGAGTGGAATTCAAAATGCAAACAGTGATCTGGGCGTGGTGGCGACCACCTTTAACCCCAGCATTCAAGAGGCAGAGGTAGGAGGATTGCTGAGAGTTCGAGGCCAGCCTAGGGAATACAGAGTTCCAGGTTAGCCTTGGCTAGTGTGAGACTCAATCTCAAACAAACAAACAAACAAACAAAAACATGCAAACAGTGAATCCCAGCACAGTACCTTGGATCTTGTCTCCTGGTTGGAACTTCGTCTGACTGACAGAGATGTGGTGGAGAGGCTCAGACTGTGGGCTGTGCCCATGTTGGGGAATCATCCCACCACATGACATTGGAACGTTCCCATTAGGATAACTAGACACAGAATGAGTGAGGTACACACACAGAAAGGCACCAAGGGTAAATCGAGGCACCGACATCCCTAAAAGAAGATTACAGCACATCATTTTCAGTTGTAAGAAAGAGATGGCTTAGCAGTTGGGGGCGCTTGCTTGCAAAGCCTACTGTTACGGATTTGATTCCTAGTGTCTACATAAATCCAGTTGCACAAAGTGGCGTGTGTGTCTGAAGTTCATGTAGGGTTTGTCTTTCCCTCTCCTCAAATAAATAAATATTTAAAAATAATAAGATATGAAATCTTTCATAAGACAGGGCAGGAGTTCTAGATAGCAACTTGCTTTCAATGTTCAGCCTCCATATTCTCAAAGTACATTTTTTAAAAAGTGTGTGGTATGCTGGAGAGATTGCTCAGCAGTTAAGGTGCTTGCCTGCAAAGCCCAAGGACCTAGGTTCGATGCCCCAGTACCCACGTAAAGCCAGATGTACAAAGTGGCACATACATTTGGATTTTGTTTGCAGCTGCTGATGGCCTTGGTGCGCCCATTCTCGCTATCTCTCTTCTCTCTCTATCTCTATCTCTATTAAAAAAATAATATTTTTTTTAAATAATATTTTTTTAAAAAAAGAATGTGGCATATGATTTGAAGCTGAGCTCAATTGATACCGACTGTGAGACTTTGGAAAGTTTCTATTTCCATACCTGAAAACAATGAGGAAATCAAGATTCTCCTTCAAAGTTATTTTAATAAATGAAGATACAGTTCAAAACCTGAAAAGAGAGACGATAAGTGAGAGCTTTCATAAGTATGAAAGAGGAATAAACAAGCCCAATAAAAACAAAAGGTTTGCTGGAGACATGGCCCAATGATTAAAGGTGCTTGCTCACAAAGCTTGCCCCACACACACACAGGTTCGATTCCCCAGTACCCACGTAAAACCAGACACACAAAGTGGCTCATCCATCTGGAGTTCATTTGCAGTGGCAACAGGCATGTCCATTCATTCTCATCCTCTCTCTCAAATAAATAATTTTTAAAAGGGTTTCATTTCCACATCATCTTCCAAAGTTTAAAGGAATCCCTTCTGAATTTAACTATCATCACCTGAATGAATTTCTGGTGCAATTTCTCCCAACTTCCCATAAAATTATTAATGATGATGTCTGGATCATTTAATTTGCACTCCTGAAAACCAAGGAAAACAGACAGACAATATTTCATCTGGGAAGATGGCTCAACAGTTAAAGATGCTTGCTTGCAAAGCCTACTGGTCCAGATTCAATTCCCCAGCTACCTGTACAAAGCCTGATAGGCAGAAGATGAGTAAGCACATAGTTGAATGCAACACTACCATCCATCAACAGGATAGATTGCACATTTATAGACTACTTTATCCAAAGGATAAAGAATACACTCTCCCAAGGCTGGAGAAATTGCTCAACGGTTAAAGGTGTTTGTTTACATAGTCTTACAACCCAGGTTCAATTCCCCAGTACCCATATGAAGCCCAATGCCCAAAGTGGTGCATGCATCTGGAGTTCTTTCACAGTGTCAAGAGGCCCTGACATGCCTATACTCACATCTATCAATCATCTATCTGTCTGTCATCTACCTATCTGTATTTCTCAGAGAAAGAAAAAAAAGGAAAGGAAAAGAAAAAAAGAATGATGAATTCACTGTTTCCCGGCTCATATGGAAAATTCACCAAGATAGACCACATTCTGTGCCATAAAATACATCTGGAGAAGTTTTAAAAACAGAAAGCACCGGGCGTGGTGGCACATGCCTTTAATCCCAGCATTTAGGGGGCAGAGGCAGGAGGATTGCTATGAGTAAAACCAG
Organism: Zapus hudsonius; assembly: GCA_004024765.1. Taxonomy (NCBI): domain Eukaryota; kingdom Metazoa; phylum Chordata; class Mammalia; order Rodentia; family Dipodidae; genus Zapus; species Zapus hudsonius. Next base: position 11,110 of record PVHP010041098.1, on the reverse strand, counting down.
CCTGGAACTACAAGTGAGTTCCAAGTCAACCAGAGTTAGAGTGAGACCCTAGCTTGAGGGGGGAAAGGGGAGAGGGAAGAGAGCACAGGTCTGCTCCCAGAATACATAACTAACAAAAAGTCAGCTGGAGAATCCTAAAATACTTAGAGACTAAAAACCGCATCAAAGATGAAAGAAGAAATGTTGAGAAAAGTTGAAAATACTTTGAAATCAATGAAGATGAAGCTACAGCTGACTAATATTTGCAGGATGCCGGGCTGGGAGATGGCTCAGTGGCTAAAGGTACTTGCTTGCAAAGATCAATGCGCCTGGGATTCAATTCCCAGCACCCACTTAAAGCCAGAGCAAAAAGTGGTGCAAGCATCTGGCTTTCATGTGCAGTGACAAGAGATCCTAGCACATATACACACACACAAATAAATAATTGTTTTAATTTTAATTTGTAGATGCATGAAAGGCTGTGGTTAAGAAAAATCTGTAGCTGGGTGTGGTGGCACATGCCTTTAATCCCAGCACTGAGGTTGAGGCTGAGGTAAGAGGACTGCAATGAGTCAGAGGCCAGCATGGACTAGAATGAGTTCCAGGCCAGCCTGGGTTATAGTATGACTCTGCCTCATAAAAACAGGAAGAGCCAGGCATGATGGCACAGGACTTTAATCCCAGCACTCAGGAGGCACAGGTAGAAGGATTCCTAAATTCAAGGCCACCCTGAGACTACATAGTGAGTTCCAGGTCAGCCTAAACTAGCATGAGACCCTACCTACAAAAAAAAAAAAAAGGAAGGGCGACAGGAGAGATGGCTCAGCAGTTAAGATGCTTGCCTGCAAAGCCTAAACAACCAGCGTTTGATTACCTAGTACCCACATAAAGCCAGACGCACAGTGGCACCCACATTCCTGGCATGCCCATTCTCTCTGTCTCTCTCTGTTTGCAAATAAATAAATTCTATTTCTAAACACAGGAAGGAAAAAAGGAAGGGAAAGAGGGAGGGAGAGGGGAAAGGAAAGAGGAAGGGAAGGAAAAATTTATAGCACAAAGGATATATATTAAGGGCTCCCCGTCACTGAGTGGATTACTTGGCCAAATTAAAAGCTGTTGATTGCCTCCCCCAGGTTTTGGCACCTCCATTGCACAAGTGCTCATTTCATGGTTCCCTATTCTTTCCCAGTAGGAAATGTGTTCAGCCTACTCATGGCGGCAGACTGCGTTTCATGTCAGTGGTCTCTGTTTACTCCAGCTGTAGTTGACCAGCTTCCCCTGGCAGCTTATGCAGTGCCTTCCAGCCCTGCACTAGCTACCATCTGGGGGATGGTTACCATTCTGGACTTCGCAGGGTCTCTCAGTGCTGATAGATGGCTTTCTGTGGTTTCTTCGGCAATAGGATCTTACCTCAGACCTGGGGTTGGTATTCAAGAGCTTTGACAGAATCCGGGCAAGAGATGAGCCACACCAGATCTTCCATGAAGGATCCATATAGGACCCAGCAGAGAGTGGTGGGATAAGCAAGAGACCCACAACCACAGCCAATCAGTCAACACAGGATGAGCCAGACAGACAGACACCAACGATCTTCAACACAACCTCAAGAAGAAGTACAGAGACCCCCTAAGACCTCAACAATAAAGCAGCCTTAATACTCACCCACCATGACTCAGGGAACTGAGCGGAAGAGGGGGCGGAAAGTTTGTAAGAGCCATGGTGGGGGAGAACTTCCAGAGACATTGCCCCCCTCAGTAACAACATAAAAAGGGGGGTGGAACTAGGTTGATTCCTAGGCTATCCATAACCCCCTACCCCATGGACTGATCCAGACTTCCCATGTAGGAGGATATCCGGCTGATTGGGGACAGGGAAGAGGGAAATTGGGGAAATGGGAATAACAACTCATTATTTGCTCATTCAATGTATCTAATTATGGATAATAAAAAATAATAAAATAAAAAAGGGTATATATTACTATGCAAACAATCGCCACACTGAACCCAGAAAATCCTGCCAAACCCCAGAAATTGTGCTGGAGATTGACACTTTAACCACCCTTACACCTTACAACAGGAGCTACCAGTAGACAGCATCGGGTCTTAGAATCTTGCTCACCCAGCTTTTATTTTTAATCAAACATCACAATTGCATAGAATTCTTCTAATTAAAGACCAAGCAAAATGGGGGCTGGAGAGATGGCTCAGCGGTTAAGGCACTTGCCTCCAGTGCCTAAGACCCCGGTTCAATTCCCCAGTACCCATATAAGCCAGACCCACAAGGTGATGGCCCTAGTGCTCTCTAGCTCACTCTCTCTTTCTCTCTCTCTTTCTCTCTCTCTCAGCTTGAAAATGAATAAAATAGTTTTTAAAAAGACCAAGCAAAGGAAGAAATGAAGCAACCACGAGCTGCTGAAAAAGCAGAAAACACGTGCACCCTTTCTCTGCACGATAGAGGAAAAGCATGATTTTTTGAAAGTGATCAATGACTACAGGAAGAATATTTAAGAATTTAACCACTGAAAAGCAGAACCATCGGAGAATTTTTAACCTGGCTTCCAAGCCTTTCTCTTAGGAGCAGACTCATCACTGGAATTTTAGGGCAAAATCCAGGAGGCCCAGCAGGCTAGGCTCAACCATGCATTCACTCCAGCAGGGTGTGGAGGTGATCACTTTCACCCAGCACTCGGAGGCTGAGGTAGAGAACTGCAGGGAGCTCGAGGCCAGCCTGGGCAACAGTGAGTTCTAGGTCAGCCTGGACTTGCCTCAAACATACATCTATAGGGCTGGAGAGATGGCTCAGCCATTAAGGCGCTGGCCTGAAGAGCTTAATGACCTGGGATGGAATCCCCAATTCCCCAATATCCTCGTAAAGATGCATCTGGAGTTCGTTTGCAGTGGCTGGAGGCCCTGGTGGGCTCATTCTCTCTCTCTCTCTCTCTCTCTCTCTCTCTCTCTCTCTCTCTCTCTCTCTCTCTTTCTCTTTCTCTCTCTCTCTCTCTTTGTGTCTCCTTGCAAATTAATAAAATAAAATAGATACATGCATACATATATACATACATGTATCATACATACACAGACAGATAATGTTGAAAACACTGGAAAGAGATTTAACAAATGCATGCAAGGGGAAGTACAGATAAGGGGGTTCAGTGAACCCCAAGTTTGTCTTGGAGTACTAGTAAGAGCTATAGGGGTTTTTTATTTATTTGTCTCTTTGTTTAAGAAAGAGACTGGGCATGTGAGGGCCTCCAGCCACTGCAAACTCCAGATGTATGCGCCACTTTGTGTTTCTGGCTTTAAGTGGGTACTGGGGAATTGAACCCTGGACCATCAGACAAATAAGTGCCTTAAAAAAAAAAGTGCCTTAACCAGTGAGTCATCTCACCAGCACAAACAAGCTTTAGGTTTAAACAGAGGAAGAATTAGGGTAAGAAGTATGCATAATTAAGCTGCTTTGGTCAAAGGGTGGGTGGCTGATCATGACCTCAGTCCCGGTTCTGCAGTGGTCAGAGGAAGTTGTTTCTGCTGTCATTGCTTAAGAGCAGTCTGGGTGCCCTCGCCCTGCCCGCCGCAGAGATGGCGACGCGCTCCTTACGGGAGAAAGTGCAGAAGCTGAACGCACCAAGCTCATCCTGTCCCAGCTGCTGCAGGAGGAGGACAAGTACTGCGCAAGGCCAAAGGGGCTTGGAATGTTGTTCAGTAGGTAAAGTGTTTGCTGCACAAGCACGAAGACCTGGGTTTGGATCCCCTGCACTCACATAAAATGCCAGGTTTCACTCTAGCCCAGGCTGACCTGGAACTCACTCTGTAGCTCCAAGCTGGCCTTGAACTCAGCCTCTTCAGTTCTGGGATTAAAGGTCCCTGATGGGCTTCTTGGAACATTGGTGTGTTTATTTGCATCAGATGTGCTGCAATTCATAGAAATCTTGGGGTTCATATATCCAGGGTCAAGTCAGTCAACCTAGACCAATGGACACCAGAACAAATACAGTGCATATGGGAAATACTAAAGCAAGATTACTTTATGAAGCCAATCTTCCAGAGAACTTCTGAAGACCACAGACAGATCAAGCAGTAGAATTTTTCACCAGAGATAAATATGAAAAGAAGAAATACGGGGCTGGAGAGAAGGCTCAGCAGTTAAGGCACTTGCCTCCAGAGCCTAAGGCCCTGGGTTCAATTCCCCAGGATCCACATAAGCCAGACCCACAAGGTGGTGCGCGCTTTCTCTCTCTCTCTCTCTCTCTCTCTCTCTCTCTCTCTCTCTCTCTCTCTCTCTGCTTGAAAATGAATAAATAAAATATTTTTTAAAAAATATTTTTAAAAAAAGAAAAGAAATACTATGATAAAAATGCCATCGCTATTACAAATAAAGAAAAGGGGGGGGGGAAGGAAGAAAAAAGAGAGAGAAAAGGAGCCAGAAAAGCCTATGAAAAACACTAACAACTGAGAAGCTACAAAAGAAAGAAGCTCAACCACTGGAACCTAAGAAGAGTACCAGCCCTAAAAATGTTGTGGAGCCTACTGTTGATCTTTTGGGATTGGATGGCCCAGCAGAAGCACCAGTGACCCATGGGAACACAAGTACTGTGCCAGCCATAAATGATGATCTGGACATTTTTGGACCGATGATTTCTAATCCCTTACCTGCAACAGTCACGCCTTCAGCTCAGGGGACATCATCTGTGCCAGCAGCTGCCACCCTGTCTACAGTTACATCGGGAGAGCTGGATCTATTCACTGAGCAAACTCCAAAGTCAGAAGAAGCAGCCAAGAAACAACTCTCCAAAGACTCCATCTTATCTCTATAGGGCACAGGAGCCATCCAGCAGCAAAGCACTCCAGGCGTGTTTATGGGACCTTCAAGTGTAGCCTTTACCTCACCAGCAGCAGCTGCATTTCAAGGCTTTCCTTCGCTAGCTGTGCCAGTGCCCGCAGCTCGCAGCCTCATAGGAAACGTGATGGGACAGAGTGCAAGCATGATGGTGGGCATGCCCATGCCCAACGTTCATGGGAAATGCACAAACTGGTGTGATGCCACTTCCTCAAAATGTTGGCCCCCAAGGAGGAATGATGGGACAGATGGGTGCACCACAGAGTAAGTTTGGCCTGCCGCAAGCACAACAGCCTCAATGGAACCTCTCACAGATGAATCAGCAGATGGCCGGCATGAGTCTCGGTAGTGCAAACCCCTCAGCAGGCTTTGCCAGCCCCCCAGCACAACAGCAGGGTGGTCTGGAAGCTCATGGCGTCAGACTCTCAGCACACAAGTGTGGAAATGAAGACTGTAATACCAGTTTCATCCAGAACTAACACCTGACATTCCTTGCTAAAATGCATCTAGTTCCCCTGTTTATTTGTGTACAGAGAGATTTTTTTTCTTTTCTCCCGTTTGTTCATATTAAGCATTACATGATTGACCGTGTTGGTCTGTACTGATTAAACTTGATGTGGAGAAAGCAGGTTGAGAACCATTGTATGTCCAGGGCGGCTTTGATCACATTTCCATGTTTCATAAACCACATTATTTGAGAAGCTGCTCGGTCAACTTGCATAATCAGTTTTATTCCAATGAAATTACAGCTCTAATGTTTGCCTATAAGGGAAGTAGTTATCATGTTAGTAATACTATTAACAGTATAAACCCCACCCCCAAATTAGCCTGTAACCCTGTAGGAAGGTACAGTATGATCAAATGTTTAATCGTAAATAGAATGTAAATGTATCACTGAGCACTGTTTTCTAGTGTATCAAATTCTTTTATTTCATCACTCACTTCACTGTGCTGTTGTTACGATGTGCTTAACAGGGAACGTGGTTAGTGGAAAGGAAGATAAACCTGGATGTAACTATAAAACTTAATTTAATGAATGTTTAAAGAATTCAAATTTTATCTGCCTCTCATGTAATTTGGATCTCTTCTTATGTACATAGTGCTAACATGAAGATCTTTTTCTGCACTATATGCAAACAGGGCAACTAAAACAAAGCCACGTTTAATCCTTGAAGGTATATCCAGGTTTATGACAGTAATTGTGTTTACATTTTATGGTGCCTAGTATTGACAAAATGTTATTTCCCTATATTAAACAGATGAATCCATGAAAAAAAAAAAAGCAGTCTGGTTCCCACAGGAGGATTGCACTTGCCAAGGGTCAGAACCTCACCATCCCAGATAACTGCCCCCATTTTCGGGGGTGGGGTGATCTGTCCTAACAGGCTTCACAGTTCCTGGAACCCAAGGACAATGGCTTATCTTTGTGCCTTCACCCCAGAAGAGGCGTAAGATAAGGACTCACTCCCTGAGAGAGTGTCATGCCTTCAGTGTCAGGCAGGAGTATGAAGGAAAGTAAGGCAGACCTGCATGGCAGAGACCAGACAGGTGAATAAGATGAACGTCAGTTAACTATTCCAAGTCTCGGTTTCATCATTCATGAAATAGAGCAAGGGAACTAGAAGAAACACAAAGCTATCTTCAAATATTACAACTTCACGAAAGCAAATTAGAAAGCATATAAGGAAAGGCCGGGAAGATTGTTCTGTGGTTAAAGGCACTTGCTTCCAAAGCCTGGTAACCTGGTTCAATTCCTACGCTGCCCATGTAAACCAGACAAATATTGGTGCAAGTGTCTTTTGCTCATTTGCAATAACAAAAGGTCCAGGTGCGGGGACACACACACACACACACACACACACACACACACACAGGCAAATAATTTTTTTAAAAAATGTAAAGAGAAAGAAGTCAAAAGGAAATAAATAAGACAAAAACAGAAAATAAAGAAAATAAATAAGAATTAAAATAAAATAAATAGATGTGGCCAGTACCTGAGGACAATACCTCTACATATTTGAACATGTATACACACCACACACATACATACACAAACAAACAAATAAACAAAAGTTACAATAGGGCTGATGAGACAGCTTCAGTGTTTAAAGGCACTTGCTTGCAAAGCCTGCTGACCTGAGTTCACTACATAGAAGAGCACAGACCCCTCAAGGTTGTCCTCTGACCTTCCCCAGGTGTGCCCATGCATGCCCATCCCCCCACCCACACACACACATGTGCAAATAAATAATGACATTTTAAAAAAAAAAAAAAAGTCAATTTGATTCCCTAACTGAAATATTCACAAACCTGATAGGTTTGGTTGGGGGGGGGGTTGTTTGTTTGTTTTGGGGTTTTGGTTTTTTGTTTTGGTTTTTGGTTTTGGTTTTTTTTAAGCAAGCTCTCCCACTGCACTTCAGGCTGGCATTGATGTAGCTCAGGCTAGCCTTAAATTCACAGGGATCCTTCTGGCATGAGCCACCATGCCAGGAGTCCTGAAGATATTTTACAATTTTCTTTCTTCTCTCAAAGAAAGTGAAGGGTACAACCACTGCTTACGCATATTATGCATATATATCACATGAGAATCTCAAAAGAAGTGTACTTTTATATGTAAATATAAAATTCTTCTATTTAGATGAAAATATAATTATTGTTGTTATCATGGGTCACAGAAAATAATATATTTGTTACTATAAAATATAATTCAAATAAAATGCAAAGAATTCAATACCAAATATAAATAACTAAAAAGACCAGGTGTGGTGGTACATGCCTTTAATCCTGGCAATCATGAAGCTGAGATAGGAGATAGGAGGGTTGCTGTGAGTTCGAGGCCAGCCTGGGCTAGAGAGTGAGTTCCAGGTCATCCTCGTGTAGAGGGACACATCAAATGCAGTTACATCACTTTCAAATGCGACCTTTATCATTAGTCACTCTTTTTTTAATATTTTATTTATTTGTTTGTGAGTAGAAAAAGTATGACACTCCAGGGCTCTTGCAGCTACAAACAAACACCAGGTCCATGTGCCACTTTGCCACTTTGTGTATCTGGCGTTACATGAGTACTGGGTCATCAAACCCAGGCTGGCAGGCTTTGCAAGCAAGCACCTGTAACAGTTGAGCCATCTCCCCAGCCCATTAGTCATTCTCTTGAAGTGAAGGCATCAGAGGAGTGCAAAAGTTAACATGCACACCAAAATATTGTGGAGACTCAGCCCAGGAGGATACACTGCATCCCTGAAGAGCTGAGTGAGGCACAAGCCTGTGGTAACAAGGCTCACTCAATTATGAAGAGTGAGCTGCAAAAAAGCAAAACCAACCAAATGGTTTGCAAGAAAATATCTCAATGATGTGAAAGAGTTTTGGAGTGTTTGGGAGTTGTTTAATGTTTTTTTGTTGTTGTTGTTTTGTTTTGTTTTGTGAACACAGACTTTATTTACAATGATATTCAAATAAGATTTAGCAAAGGATACCTCTTTAAAGAGAGAGAGAGAGGGAGGGAGAGAGAGAGAGAGCAAGCACGAGCATGCCAGGGCCTCCAGCCACTGCAAACTCCAGTGCTTCATGTGGGCACTGGGGAATTGAACTCGGGTCCTTCTGCTTTGCAGGCAAGCACCTTAACTGCTAAGTCATCTCTCCAGCCCCCTGTTTAATGTTTTTTTTTTTTACCACAGCCAAAAAGAAATATTTTGTATTATATCTCAACCATCATTTCAAGGGATTCACATTTATCACATTATAAATGTGTGTATTTATCTATTGCTTCCTTTTTTATTAATGTTGGTTACCTCCTCCTAAATCGTTATTTCACAACTGACCAGTGGGTCATAATCTACAGTTTGAAAACCATCACATTGCAACATACATAAACCATTAAGGTTCAACTTAAAATCAAGTTTCATACCAAGGACTTCTGTTTTAAGAAGTTGGGGAGAGGCTGGGGAGATGGCTCAGGGTTAAAGGCACTTGCTTGCAAAGCCTGCTGGCCCAGGTTTAATTTCTCAACACTAGACCCAAAGTGTCATACACACACACATATATGCATGTAAGTAAATAAATAGTAGCATGTAAAGTTTTAAGTACTAAAGAAAAAGCAAAGAGATTTTTTTCTTTTTGATTTTTCAAGGTAAGAGCTCATTTAAAGATAAAAGATGGATAAAGCCAATAGAAAATGTTTTATTCTAGGTTGGGGAGATGGCTCAGCAGTTAAGGCACTTGCCTGCAAAGCCAAAGAACCTGGATTGGCTTCCCTGGTACCCACATAAGACCAGATGCACAAAGTGGTGCATGCATCTGGAGTTCATTTGCAGCAGCTGGAGGCCCTGGTGCACCCATACTCTCTGTCCTCTCTGTCCAAGGAATATTTACAATAGCAAAACTTTAAGATAATTCAAGTGATTACAAAATATGCTGAGCTGGGCATGGTGGCACACCCCTTTAATCCCAGCTGAGTTCAAGGCCACCCTGAGACTACATAGTGAATTCCAGGTCAGCCTGGGCTACAGTGAGACCCTACCTCGAAAAACCAAAAAAAAATTATATATATATATATATATATATATATATATATATATATATATATATATATATATATATATATGCCATATCCAGACTGTAGGATAGTATATACTGATTAAAATTAATGAAACAAGCCAGGTTTGGTGGTTCATGTCTGTAATTCCAGCACGTGGGAGGTAGAGACAAGATGAGATGCTCAAAGCCATCCTCAGCTATACAGCAAGTTTAAGGACAGCTTGGGCTTCATGAAAGCCTGTCTTGAAAATAAAAATGTTGACCAGGCATGGTGGCACATGCCTTTAATCCCAGCAGACAGAGGCATAAGTGAGCGAATCCTTGTTGAGTTTGAGGCCAACCTAAGATTACATAGTGAATTCCAGGTCAGCCTGGGCTAGATTGAGACCCTACCTCAAAAACAAAAACAAATAAATAAAAGGCTTATCACATTTGGTGACTTATCTTAAGGTAAACTTCTGGATGGTAGCGAAAACTTCTGAACTCATAAATCTCATTCTAATTAGCAGATAATCTTGAAAACAGCATGCCTACAATGCTTTTTTTTTTTCATTCAATTTCAAGAAAATCTGACTTAATTTGGGAGGCAGAGGTAGGAGGATCACCAGGAGTTCAAGGCCACCCTGAGACTACATAGTGAATTCCAGGTCAGCCTGGGCTAGAGGGAGACCCTACCTCGAAAAACCAAAAAAAAAAAAGAAAAAAGAAAATCTGACTTAAGTAAACATAGAGGTGTGAAAATGAAGGTCGAGGGACCCAAAGAATCAATACCTTTGCTTCCAAATGACTAGCTAAACCTCCTGCAGTGAACACAGCCTTGCTTTAAAAATCTAGTTTGTGGCTGGAGAGATGACTTAGCTGAATTCGATTCCCCAGTACCCACGACTCCCCAGTACCCACGATTCCCAGTACCCACGATTCCCCAGTGCCCATGATTCCCCAGTACCCACGACTCCCCAGCACCCACGACTCCCCAGCACCCACGGTTCCCAGTACCCACGACTCCCCAGTACCCACGACTCCCCAGCACCCACGATTCCCACTACCCACGATTCCCCAGTACCCACGACTCCCCAGTACCCACATAAAGCCAGATGCACAAGGTGGCTTTTGTGTCTGGAGTTCCTTTGCAATGGCTGGAGGCTCTAACACACCCATTCTCTCTCTCTCTCTCTCTCTCTCTCTCTCTCTCTCTCTCTCTCTCTCTCTCTCTCTCAAATAAATAAAATATTTTTTAATCTAGCTTTGACCTAGAGAGATAGCTCAGCAATTAAAGGCACTTGCTTGCAAAGCCTGATGACTTGGGTTCAATTCCCCAGAACATGCGGAAAACCAGACACACAAAGTGGCACGTGTGTCTGGAGTATGTTTTCAGTAGCAGGAGGCCCTGGTGTGCCTATTCTCTCTCTCTCTCTTCTCTGTCTCTCTCAAATAAATAAAATATTTTAATCTATATTTGTATCCAATAAGCCAGAAAATAAAGTTAAGCATCCCACCTCTGAACTCTTTTTTTTTTTAAACTGGGGGGGGGGGGGAACAGCTGAAGTGAAAAGTTTAAAGTGTAGCTTTGTTGAGCAATAAATAGTCCAGATAACACATTTACAAGCTGCAAGTTCATCCCTGACCTCAGGCAGTATGACAAATTGTAGAAAAGAAGGCTTGAAGTACAATTCACATGGGTTTAAATAGAAAATGCAGGTCTCATACATAGCTTAAGAAAAGGGAAAGGGGGGGAAGGAAAGGGGAAAGGAGGAAGGGA
>PVHP010041097.1:0-15578 GCA_004024765.1 Zapus hudsonius | reverse complement strand
CCAGCTGTTGCCAGCCCAGCTGCTGTCAAACCACCTGCTGCAGGACCTGCTTCCAGCCCTCCTGTGTGACCAGCTGCTGCCGCACCCCCTGCTGCCAGCCCTGCTGCTGTGTGTCCAGCTGTTGCCAGCCCTGCTGCCAGCCCAGCTGCTGTGAATCCAGCTGTTGCCAGCCCTGCTGCCAGCCCAGCTGCTGTGAATCTAGCTGTTGCCAGCCATGCTGCCAGCCCAGCTGCTGTGAATCCAGCTGTTGCCAGCCCTGCTGCCAGCCCAGCTGCTGCAGCACCTGCTGCCAGCCAGCTTGCTCTGGACCCGTGTACTGCACCAGAACCTGCTACCAGCCCACGTGTGTCCGTGTGCCTGGCTGCCTGTCCCAAGGCTGCCTGTCCAGCTGCTGTGAGCCCTGCAGCTGTTGATAATTCCAACTGTCCATTAACCAACTCAAGGCCTCCAGCAACATCACTGACCGGGCTGTGCCATCATTGATTATCAATTGTTTGTCTTCTTGTTACCTATAGGATCTCAAGTGTGTTTGTTGGGGGCAGAGGATGTTTCCTCAGTCTTTCCTCTCCAGCTCCTAGTCTACTTCATCTACTCTTGACCTTGAGTTGTGTTCTCAGATTCTGAAAAAATAATCATCATCTTTTTTTCTCCACGCAACCTAAAAATGATCAAACAAAAATTTAGACATTCTTTCTTAACTCTTCGAGATGATATGTATTTCCTCTATACTTCAACTCTTTTCACTTCTGTGTTCACTTTACACCATCTTTCTAGTTATATGCATTTTTCTAAATAAATTTGCATTTGTCTCTTAACAAATCTGGGTGATCCTATGTTCTTGCCATTCCCCCCTCCACAACAGTTTCCTCATAAAAGCTTCTATTTCTGGCTGCTTTCCACTTCTATTACCTGCTGGTGAGTTCCAAAATAGCTTCACAAGGTATTTAGAACCAGGAGTATTTTTAACAGCCAGTAGAAATGAAAAGTGACTTATTCAATGTCACCTGACCAGCCAGTACATCTTTGGTTACCTCACAAGTACTGTATTTTAGGTTTTTTTGTTTTTGTTTTTGTTTTTGTTTTTTGAGGTAGGGTCTTGTTGGGCACTGCCTATTGGCGCTTCTACTGAGGGCACGGAGAACAAAGGGTTAAGAATGTATGAGTGAGGTGAAACCCCGATAATTCGGTAGGCGTTTCCTGGCTCCATCTACCCTGACTCCCAACCCCCATGGGCTAGCCACAGAAACCAGCATTTCCATCTCAGAATGACTGGCATTGGGTATCAGAAAAACTTCCTTGTACCCTTCCCCACAGACCGTGTATCATCATGTATTTCCCGCCACTCAGGCCCCCAAATGAGGTGTTCTCAGGTAGTCCATACCCACCTATCCCAGTGTAGGCCGCCAACTCACCACCCCCATCAACCAATCTCCTTTTCTCTTCCCCATTCCCCATCCCCCTGACCCCCTTTTTCCTATAAATGTAAATTCCCCCAATTGAATAAAGAACCACGTGGATATACTATACACTTCTGCTCGCCTCTGTGCCTCGCTGGACCCCCCACCCCTGCGCCATCCCCCCAGATCTGTGGACCCCAACCCTGAGACAGCAGACAGCGGATAGCTCGCTCAGCTCCCACCGCTTCTCTGTTTTCCCTCTGTGGAGGCCAATGGCGACCCCGGAGGAGAAAACAACAGGGTCTCACTCTAGCCCAGGCTGACCTGGAATTCACCATGTAGTCTCAGGGTGGCCTTGAACTCATGGCAATCCTCCTACCTCTGCCTCCTGAGTGCTGGGATTCAAGGCATGCGCCACCACGCCCGGCACAAGTACTGTATTTTGCATCTTACTCTAAGCAAAAACAACTGAGCACTGGGGAAGGCTGTGCCTGTCTCTGGCCTGTCTTACAGGGGAAAGCTTAGGACTTCCATGTGCAGAGTACCAGTAAAGTGAAAGACAAAAAGACAGGGAGCTGTCAGCCATCAGAAGCCATGAGAGGTATGAGGGTGATTGTCAAAGAGGAGGATGGGGGCAGATACTCTGAACACTGAACCTAAAACTATACAGAAAACACTTGGGAAATTTGAGACAGGATGTTCATGCAGGATGCGCCTCTGTGTTTTATGGATTCCTTGGGGGTCATTGTATACTAACACTCTGGTTTATCCATGCGGCTGGGTGGACAGAGTCTTGGGACAGTGGTGAACCATCGGGCATAGCCACCCAGGAAACACTTGCAGTGAAGAGCTCATTTATTATTTCAGGGAGGGAGGGGCAGGGTAGTCTGTGAATGTTTCATGAAGGGATTGGCAGGGACCAGTAACCTGTCCATGCGTGGTTTGCATAGATAAGTTGGGGGGACTCTCTCAACTCCAAATGTTGGGAGTTAAGTGTCTTTAGGCATGTAACAGATGGCAGTGGCTGTAGAGGATCTGTGACCTTTAAATTTTTTATTGTCCAGGATTGTTAGCTGAGGTATGTGAGTTCCAGTAAACTCAGGCCTTAAAGTGCCTGGGCTTATCAGGGTTTGTTGAGGCCTACCAGGGGTTGGAGATTTTAGAAAAAAAGAAAGGAGACAAAGCGAACTCCTGCTGGTTTCAAATATGAGATTATTGGGGTTTTAAGCCAGCCTCAACTTTCCTTTAACCCCCTGTTCTCTGTGCCTCTCAGCAGGGTCTCATACACCTCTAAACCCTCAAAGAGTGCAATCTTCTTTGAGCATGTCATTGAGCAAAAATTAGATTCTAGAACTGGGGTATCCCTACAAAACTACTAGAAGTGGGGGAGCCTGGAGTCCTCCTAAATTCTGAAGAGCCTGCCATGTAACAGCCTGCTAACCACTCGGACTTCTGGTGCTTCATGAAAGAGATGTGCATGAGGTTATGTATTGTTACCTATTGAGTGTGCACCTCGGAGAAACCTGTGCTTTACACACAGTGTCCCATTCTCAAATAACCCTGTAAAGTAAATCTTACTGCACCTATTGGTGGTGAGTCCTATGACTAAGGTTTGGCTTGTAAGTTTCTCATGTCCAAGATTTGGCCTGGCAATAAATGAGAGGCATTCAAAAATAAAGTTGAGAACAAAAGTGTACTTCATTTGGTCCACTGTTGGTTTCTAGAAAACATTTCCTTCAGTTTTTATGTCTTAAAAATCAAGATCTACAGAGGTAACTCATATTCAGTTACTGGTTTTCTAATTCAATCATTTATTTTGCACAACCTATGAAACCGAAAACACAGGGACCCTGATTAGAGTGAAAAGATACAATAGGTCGAAAATGTTTTGGATAAAACACAATAAATAATGAATAAAGCCTGCAAAAAAATTAATGTAAAAGAAATTCAATTTGTCGAGCAATGTGTCTCCCCCCCCCCCACTCTTAGGTTCCATGACCTTCCCAGCCATAAGTTTTGGACTAGGTTTTCAGTATCAGGGATGAATTCCAGGGAGCAGTCGGTTACACCCTTCATGTTTTGTTTTCATACTGAGGCCTTGACACCAGTCCCTGCTGCCGGAAGCCTGCACATTAGCAGAAGCAGCCATAACAAAGGAGGGTCTGCACAGCTGGGTCTATACAAAGCCCCTGTCCCTGCCACCTGGGCTATTCTGCTCATGTTCTATTGTGAAAGTCCCACGGCGCATGAGGAGACAGACTGAGCACATTATCCCAAATTCTTAGAAGCTGTTCTGTGCTTCCCATGTGGTGGAGGGGCTTTGGTGGCCATTGCTGTGGGTGTTGAAAGAGGACAATTTCTGGTCCCGTACCCTGCCCCATCTATGTGATTCTTTACTGTTTCTTCTGATCTTGCTTCTAAGATTCAAACCAATCAGCCAAAGGGTTACATTCACTTGTGGTTTTTATTTCTTTTGATAACTGAGAAAAGAATATATGAACATACTGTAGTTTAATCATATTCTCATTTAGTTATCTAGTTATTATCTTTTTTTTTAGGTAGGGTCTCCCTCTAGCCCAAGATGACTTGGAATTCACTATATAATCACAAAGTGGCCTCAAACTCACAGCCATCCTCCTACATCTGCCTCATGAGTCCTGGGATTAAAGGTGTGCGCCATCTTTATCTCTCTGCACCCATGGGCTAAATGTTGTACAGGTCTTGTGCAAATAGTGACAGCCACTATGAGGTAATGAACACAACAATCGCCTGTGTCCATAAAAAAAAATCATTCCAAAGCATTGCTCCTCATTGACTGGCTCTTACATTCCTTCTGTCTCCCTTCCACAACGTTCCTTGAGCCTTGGAGGGCATGATAGAGGTGCTCTATTTCGTGGTGAGCACTCAACTGTCACTTCTTCTCAGCACTTTGACAAGTTTTGAGTCTTCACAGTAGTCACTGACATCTGCAAAAGAAGCTCATCTGACCAGAAGTGAGAGCAGCAGGAGTCCAGGAGCATAAACAAAGATTTAGAGGGTGACATGATGGGCAAAACACATTCATTTTGCCAAACAATGGTAACAGCATTAGATTTCCTTCTAGGTCTTTTATTTTTAGGCTAATATATATGCTATAATTTAAATTTTCAATTTTTATGTATCTTAAATATGGGATAACAATTCATATATATGTATCACTCTTGCATGCAAACTTTCTTATTGTTTCTTTAACAGTTTATCATTGACGTTTGAGTAAGGATTTTAAATGACCAATATGGCTATTATAGATATGATGGAATTTAAAAAAATAAAAGCATGTCATGATGGATGGTGGAGAAGGACAAAAAACTGACATCAAAATAGAAGAGGGAAGAGTTGGAAAGAAGAAGGGGTTTGGTGGAAGAAGGATTGAGGAGGGGAACAAAATCAAGTCAAAAGAGGGGATTATGATCAAATGATTATGATACATATTTGAAAATTGTCAATAAAAAGTTTAAAAGGTACCCACTGCAGGAGATAATGTAAACATTTGACTAATTAAATTTATGAGCATTTCTGCTCCTAGGTGTTCAAAAGAAATGTTTATATTTACTTGACAAAAGACTTCCTTGAAAACTTCTAAAACATAACTATCTTTAATATTTTAATAGTTTTAAATTACTAACAACCAACACGTTGAACAGTAAAGGAAATGAATTATGTCACCCATTTACTGCAAGATTATATTGCACTAATGAGTAAGTGATCTGGATGAACTCATAGTAATAACATGCAAAAAGTATTAAGTTCTATACTATTTCATTTTTATACAAAGTTAAAGAAAAACAACTGAAGCTGGGTGTGGTGATGCATGTCTTTAATCCCAGCACTTGGGAGGCAGAGGCAGGAGAATCGCTGTGAGGCCAGCCTGAGATGACATAGTGAATTCCAGGTCAGCCAGGCTAGAGGGAGACCCTACCTCTAAAAAATAAAAAAAAAATGAAAGTATTCTATAAGATTATTAAGCCATTCAGTAAAAAAAATAGATTTTGTACTTGTGGAATGTGCAAGGAGATATACTTTGAAGAGGATGGAGTTCTTCTACTCAATGTAGCTATAGTGACATATAGTGGCCTGGGGACAGTCAGATGGTGACCAAGTTAGAAACTAATCATCAGCACACTTTAAATGAATGTAATGTCTCTGAAACATTGGAAATGTATTAGAACTCAAAGATAAACCATCGTCCCCTCTAATTCCTTCATTAACTACAAAGAACAAAAGAGAGAAAAGAAGAAAGCTGTCACCTGCGATCACAGACTGTTACTTAACAGAGTTAGGACTAAAGTCACCTAGAATTTTCCCTAGTTGTTTCAGACTATGTCGCAAATATAAAAGTTACCCCTTTTTGATAAACCAATTAGGCATGGGCAGACACCATGGGTCATCTAGGATACAAATCAATTGATGTTTCCTAAATCCCAATAAGATCTTTCTGCCTCAATGCCACTCAGCCACAGGGGATGTATTTTACCAAACCTCCACCTCCCATGTTTCTTTGATACTGCTAGGGTGTTGATAGAGACATACGCTTTTACTAATCTTGAGTCACACTTTTATGGTAAACAGACATTCAGTTTCTTCCTGGGACAATTATATAATCATGCCCCTCTCCAGAGACACTTCCTAGTCTAACTACCAGAAGAGCTAGCCTGGCCCTCCCAGGCAGCAGGGGCCAGCATGTGACCAGAGATGATCAGAGCAGAGATGATACTGATGATAGGACTCCTTCCTTTTATCTGAAAATAGTTTCTATGAGTTCATCTCCATTCACAAACAAATTAAATACTTACTTTCAAAAAACACCCATAACTTGTTGTCAACAACTTCCTCCCTACCAATCCTCAAACTGGATATGGAAAATTCTATAAATAAAAAACAAGAAAAATGCCATCTGATTGGTGCATATGTAGGAAGCCCAGTGTATAAAAGGTCCATCTTGGAAGAAGTTATCATGTTCTAGACTACACCCTCCACACCTGACACCATGACCAACTCCTGCTGCTCCCCTTGCTGCCAGCCCACCTGCTGCAGGACCACCTGCTGCAGGACCACCTGCTGGAAGCCCACCTGTGTGACCAGCTGCTGCAGCCAGCCCTGTTGTCAGCCCAGCTGTGGTGAGTCCAGCTGTTGCCAGCCCAGCTGCTGTCAAACCACCTGCTGCAGGACCTGCTTCCAGCCCTCCTGTGTGACCAGCTGCTGCCGCACCCCCTGCTGCCAGCCCTGCTGCTGTGTGTCCAGCTGTTGCCAGCCCTGCTGCCAGCCTAGCTGCTGTGAATCCAGCTGTTGCCAGCCCTGCTGCCAGCCCAGCTGCTGTGAATCCAGCTGCTGCCAGCCTTGCCAGCCCAGCTGCTGTGAATCCAGCTGTTGCCAGCCCTGCTGCCAGCCCAGCTGTTGTGAATCCAGCTGTTGCCAGCCCTGCTGTCGCCCCAGCTGCTGCCTCACACTGTGCTGCCAGCCAGCTTGCTCTGGACCCGTGTACTGCACCAGAACCTGCTACCAGCCCACGTGTGTCCGTGTGCCTGGCTGCCTGTCCCAAGGCTGCCTGTCCAGCTGCTGTGAGCCCTGCAGCTGTTGATCGGTTTGTTGAAATGACCATCATCATTGTCATCATCACACAAAAACCATCTGCCAAGTGATTTATGATTCTTAGGACAAATTCACTCCTGATCCTGCATGCCTCCACTGAAAGTTCTCTTGCCTGGCTGCTGGTTTAAACACAGCTTGAGCCAGCTTGAGGGTACACAAAGTTCCTTATCCACATTGTCTTCTCTTCTGTGTCCTGGGCACCCAGGAGCATGCTCTTATGTCCTAAAGTTAGAGTCTGTGTTCTCATTGACTTCTCTGTAACTGACTCAAAAAAACAAAGCTTCACTATGTTTTCATAGGTTTCTGAACCTGATCAGTAATCCTCACAATCACATTGCTTTTCAATATATCCATGCTTCCTTATCTTCTCTTTTCCTTCCATACTGATTCTGAATTATCTTCTTAGTAGCAGAAATTCTTACCTGCATGTTTCAAAATAAAGTCTGATTCATTTTCCATTTCATACTGTGTTTTTTTTATTGGAAAGCATTCCTGACATGGGGTTTATAAATAGTTCACACTCTGCTTGTTAGGTAATCTAGAGGAGCAAAGCCATAGAATGCATATCTGCTATAAAAGGGAGTTCACTAGAATGGCTTACAACTGATGGGGACTGGTGGGGGGAGGGTCCAACAGTGGAGGCCTACACACCAGAGAGGCTGAGACTTTAGTATCTAGATGTCTCAGCAGTCCAGTGTGGAAGGCCTGGAAGATTCCTGGAGAGTTGCTGGCTTATGGCAGCAGTGACAACCTGGATAGATGCACTCAACAATTAGTTAAGGGAATGGGCAAATAGCACTGACCCTCAGACCTCTTTATTCTGGGTACCTACTAGAAAGTGCCACCCACTCAGGAGGGTCTTCTCCCATCAGTCATTCTGTCCTGGGAATGGCCTCGCAGACTTGGCCAAGGGAATGCCCCTTGGTTCATTCCAGACTCAGAAGATCCCCTCAAGTTCACACTCAAGGTTAGCCATCATGAGGACACAGGACTCTGAATTATTTACTATAGCCCACTTAGTAAAGGACTTGCTTCACAAACATGACCCCCTGAGTTCAAGTCCCTGAGTCCACATAAATATCCTGTGCATGGTGGCACCTTCTTGTAATCAACCCTAGCAGTGGTGAGACGGAGACATGGGGATCTTTGGGGTTTGCTGGTCAGCCAATCCAGCTTAACTGGTGAACTCCAAACCACTGGAAAAAAAGTGGATAATATTCTTAAAGAACAATGCCTAAGATTGTTCTCTGGCCTACACACACACACACACACACTACAAAAAGATTAACCAACACATTATGCTGGTCAGTTTCTACAATTATGACAAGATGCTTGAAAGAAACTACTTAAGAAGAAAAACTTATCTTGACTCATTATTTGAGAAGTTACAATCCATGCTGACTTGTTTCATTGCTATGGATGGACCTGTGGTGAGGCAGAACACCATGGCAACATGGGTACATAGTGGAGCAAAGCTGTTCATCTCAACGAGAGAGTGGGGGCAAAATGTACTCTTCAAAGGTGTACCCTCAATGTTGGGCTCCACCTCCAAGTAGCCCATTTAGCTGTGAAGTCAACAATGGATGAATCCATTGATGACGTAGCTAGTGCCCTCATGATCCAATGACCTCTCAGTAGCACCACCCAAGCCTGCAACACACAAGCCTTTCAGGGGGACACTGCATATCTAAACTCTCAAACACACCCTGAGCATTATCCATCTAGCTTCACAGAACCCCATCTCATAAATTATCTCCTTTTATCAGAAGAGAGTTTTTTTTGTGTGTGATGTTAATTGGCTAATAGTGGACAGAGTAAGATCCAAAATTGGTTATGTTCTTTCTGCTTACATGTATTTACATTGATATCTCAACATTAAGTAACAATGACATTGGGATTTATATAGCAAGTTATGCATTTGAGTTTATTTGACTGTGAAAATTATAATCTCTTGTGCATGCAGATAACATTTCTCACGCAATGTTCTCCCCCAAATTAGTTTTCTGTACCTCAGTGGGCAGCAACTACATGCTGGAGTAGCAGGGGCTGCGTTCATAGCTCTCATCACTGCAAAGGTCCTCTTTTATCCCAGCCTCTTACAAGCCAATCATACAGTTCGTCTGCATAAAAATGGAGAATGTGTTCTGTTCTCATAAGAAAGAATTCACTGAGAGAGATTTGACCTTAGGTACTAAGTTCAACAAAATTCTTACATGATCTGACCTGAGTACACCTGAGCAACAGAAGGTTAAGTAATGACCTGTAAAACACAGACCATACATTATGCAACCTTGTGGCAGGAGAATAATGACAGGTAGAGAGACCTGTGAATCAAAGAAGCCAGTTGGCAGATAGGCTGGAAACCCTTCCCCACCTGGACCACGTGCAACAGAGCGCATGTGAGAAGAGCTCACTATACATGAACATATGGGAGAGGGTGAGTGTGCATGAAATGAACTATAAAGAGTCATAGGACTCAGTGCCCAGCATTTAAAAATTCACTTGTACTTGAGTGTGTGTCTGTGTATGTATGGCTTTGCCAGGGCTTTTTGCTGCTGCAGACAAACATCACATGTGTGTGCTACTTTTCACATCCTGCTTATGTGGGTGGCTTGGGAATGGAACCTGGTGGCAGGCTTAGCAAGCAAGTGTCTTTAACCAGTGAGCCATCCATCTCTCCAACCCCATTGCCCAGTATGTTTGAGCATCTGTCTTACCCCAGTCTTTTCCCTTTTTCTTTCTTAATATAAACTATCTCTGTTTCTAACCATGTGTTCCTGGTGCAATTCTTTATCCTAGGACACAGAACCTGGAAGACTCAGCAGGTGCCCCCAGACACGGATCTCCACTTATCATAGCCTCAAGAACATTTGTCCTTCTTATCAAAATGTTACTTCAAAAATTAAATAAGTGGGGTTGAGAAAACATGCCACGCACACATAGGACTTTGAGTAGTCCACAAACTCTGAACCATTTTAGGAAGTAACACATCTGTTTTGTGGGCCAAATATGAAGCATGTGAGGCAAATAATGTTTGTGATTCTATGGAAATCAGAGGACTATAAGAAAGAACAGTAGAACTTGTTCATTCATGGGATTCATGATCAACAGAAAGCTGGGCCTCTTTGCTCTGAACTAATGATGTAACCTCAGCACTGATTAATTGATCAATGTAAAAAAAGAAAATGTCAACCATGTAAGGGCATGGTCATGTGAATCACCTTAATTGAAATGTTGGTTTCACCGTGAACACCTTATCAAAACATTAACTTGTGTGCTTTATACAGTTGTTTTGCCAATCATGCCTCAATAATGTCAGGGAAAAAAGAATCTAATTGAGTTAGCTAATTAGATACCTATTAACTGGGAGGGATAAAAACAGTTTAAGACTTGGATTTCTTTCTTGGGATTTTTTTTTGCCTGCTGGATAGTGACAGAAATACATGAGAAACTAACATTGTAGATTCCACAATAGACGCCGACATCTGAGACTATGTATCTAGGATGTTTTGAAAATACTGCTAAGAGACCAAACTTGATTACTCTTGGTTCCTGCTGAATCTTAGGGAGAAATGAGATGAAGAAGCGACACATATATTCTCTTTGGCCAATGTCAATTATGCAAGATGAATCAATTCTATGAGTCTAAAGTACAGTAATATGACTATAGTTAAAATATTTCATACTTGAAACTGGCTAAGAAGGTAGGTCTTAACATGGAAAAAATGGTAACTATGTGAGCTGATTGGATATGTTTAACTTGATTGAAATGATTATATCCCAAGAATGCTTTATCAAAATATCACTTGTATACTTCCTTTTTTATTTGTCAAACATACCTAAATGGAGCAGAGAAAAAAAGACCTAGTTTCACTAGCTGATTATTATAAATCGCAATGCTAATAGTATTATAAAAGTAAATTTATCTTTAGTACAAAGTTGGTTTAGGAATTTTCCGGGGGGGGGGGGGAACAAAAGTTCTGGATTTATTACTAATTTTCATAGATACTAAGTAAATGCTTTGTATAGACTATCTTTAATCCTAAAGAAGCTTTCAAAGTATGTATTAAGTTTCATAAACTAGAAATTAGTAAATTTAAGCTGAAAGATGCAACATAAGATAATGCTTTGCTTACTCCTAGAAAGTAGGATACAAATGGAAGTGGTTTATTGGGCAGCTCGGATCACACATGCAGGGAATCGGGGAAGGGATGTAGGAAGGGTTTGTAGTTAAGAAAGTATCACATTGGCTAACTACAGGGCAACTATCCCATGTCAAGAGAAACACTGCTTTAAATTTTTCAATATCATGAATAAGGGCACCAATACAAATAGCACTCCTTGCCTGAATGATTTTATGAGTGGCATACACAGGTAACATGCTTTTATGTGGGCATACAGCTCCTCGGGCTAGGAATAGATTGTGGTAAACAGAAATTCTGACATTGGTCTAAGCACACTAAAGTCTAAGGTATACTGGTAAGGGTGATGAGAATATCACTACCATCTACACTTTGCTACAGTCAGATGCAACCTTTGTTTCTTACATGGTGAAGAGCCATAAAGTCTAAACTAAATGAAATAAGAGGAGGAAGGTAGGAATATCTGAAGCGGAAGGACAGAGATGGGAGAATTAGAGAGGAGGAAGAGAGGACAGGAGTGATACATAAGATAAAGGCCAGGGGAACAAGCTGCCATTATTGTAAAAAGATAGGTTTATAATCTCAATCAACTCTCACCAGTTCTCTATGCCCTTGACCACTGGCCAGCACCTCTGTTAAATAACTGTCTCACGGAGCAACCTAAATCTTCCTGCCTGATTTGTCTGAGCCTCTGGTTACTATGCCATTGTCAAACTCTGGTTGCTATTAGTACTCCCTTATGGTTCATCACTGGGCATGGACATGCCATAAAGAAATCCAATGAGGGCTGGAGGGGTTGCTCAGTGGTTAAGACACTTGCCTCTAAAGCCCAACGAGCCAGGTTTGATTCCCCAGTACCCTTGTAAAGCCGGATGCAGAAAATAATGCATGCATCTGCAGTTCATTTGCAGTAGCTAGAAGCTCTGGCATGCCTACATCCCCCCCCTCATCTGTCTCTCTACTTTCAAATAAATAAATTAAATTTTAAAAAAATCCAATAATATGAATTGAATCATGTCCTTCCAAAAATTATATTCAGATATGAACACAGAAGATGTAAGTCAAGGCTATAATGGAAAAGGTTTGGCACAACCTATAAATGGTCAAATAACCTGAATGACCTTCAAAATCAGAAGTACAAATGGACAATAAACTAGAGAGCCTCAAAGGCTCCAAAATAGTACATACTATTGTTGTTGTTGCCCATCAGAACAAGATGGAAAGACCCTGTTGCTATGGACACACACACTTTGGATACAGGACAGATGTAGAGAAATCAAGCTCGAACTGAGCTAGAAGATTCCTTCCAGCTGCTTAATGTTCGTTGTACCAGAAGGTGTCATGGAAGCTGTTGGGGAAGAAAAATCATGAATGGTGTCACCTAGCTGTGGACTCCGTGTGCTACACTACTGAACTGCCGAGAGAGGTATGCTCACTGGTACAATAATGGCATGAATGTTCAGGGAGTAATCAAATGCTCCCTAATTAGATCTGAAGCCTGGTTCATGGAAGGAATACCTGTACTGTCAGCCTGGTCAAAAACCTATGGCTAGGAAGGTCACAGGTCCTATGTAGAATATACCAGTGATATTTTGCTCAATGGACATGTAGTTAAACTGCCTTCTAAATATTTCAAATTATACACATTCAAATGCAGTTATCAGCTTTGGACTGAAAAGCCTCTTTGGCCACAGCAGAGACTCCTAAATGGCCAAAACTCTGGAAATAAGTGACTGCTGAGTGCTCAATCCTAAGTGGAGCCCTCTGAGGCCCCAGGAGTATTGCAGAAGAGGGGCTTGAGAGACTATTAGAGCCAGAGCATGGGGAGGAGTGCTGTGAAACACAAGGCCACGACAGTCATGACCACAGAGCAGCAAGGATCACCTGCACCAAAAGTGGGACATGAAAATAGGTGGGTGACTGAGAAGGCAGAGGGTCAGCAGAAGGGGGAGGGGAGAAGAGACTGTCGTGGGGAGTGGGTATGACCACAATACATCACGTACAAGTATGAATTGCCAAAAATGTTTAAATAGTTTAAAAATAGCTACAGATATATGAAAAAATGTTCAACATCCTCAGCATCCAAGGAAATGCAAATTGAAACTCTTTGACTCCAGTGGAATGACTGTCATCAAGGAAATAATCAAAACAAATACTGAGGACACGGAGTAACAAGAACTTTTATTCAACACTGTTGAAGGGAATGCAGATTAGCATGTTCTCTATGGAAATTAGTTTAGGAGTTCCTCCAAAAACTAAAAATAAAGGGATCATATGACTGAGTTAATCACTCCTCAGTATATACCCCCAAGGAATCAGTCAGCTTACAGTAGAGACATGTGTATTCCTGTATTTGTCACAGCTCTCCTCACTTAACCAATTTATAGACTCAGCCTACAAAACCATCAGCGGATGAATAGATAAACAAAACCTGCTAGGTACAAATCACAGAACCTTATCTGTCATGAAGGTGACCAAGGCCATTTGCATAGGAATGGATGGAAAAGATATCATTTGTACCAATGTTATTTTTAATTGGCCCAAGCTACAAGCAATCAGTATTTTTAAAAAGGAAAATCAACAAATAAACTGTGCTAAATTTATTCTGTGGAAGATGGCAGGCCAAAGAAACTGAAAAAAAATAAAGATAATTATATTGATGGATTTCACAATCATGATATGACCAAAAAGAAGCCAATTGTAATTTTGATTTCCAATAGAGGCAACAAGGAAGCCAAAAGTGACATAGAAGGTTGGTAAAATACTAAGCTCCCCTTGAGGATCAATAAGAGGATATGATTTGAAGGGGAAAGGGTTAACTTTTGTTTATTCCCCTATTAAAATGGCATGGTTGTGTTCATTTCATTATATCCTTTGTGTTTGGAAGCTAATTATTTAAATCCTTAAATGCACAGTAGATATAAACAAAAGTTTTAAAATCTATTGGCAAGCTTAGTCCTCACAGACAACTAATATTAATTTCATGATTGAATCAAAGAAGAATGAGCAAGTGTGTAGAAAGAGAATAGTGAGGCGAGGAAAAACCTGAGAAGGAAAAAGGATACACAGATAGACAGAAGACAAACAATAAGGAAAATAGAAGATGTCACTGGCCTGTGATCATTGAATCTGCTGGTTAACAAGTTGCCAACTCAGCCTGGGAGCTGCCATGGATCTGCAGTAGCTGCATGTCCAAAAGTATGACATGCTTCTCTGAGATTTCAACAGAGAGAATGCAGCAGTCATGACCACCAAGAACTCCTTATACAAATGTGTGTGTTACCCCTGCTTGCATGCACCTGCATTGCTCTGCTCTGCTAAGGAGGAATGTGCCAGGTATTCATGCCATGGAAGATCTCCTCATTCCAAGTGACATGAAAATACGTACAAATGGAAGAGCTGAGGACATGGGTACATGGTGTAGTCTGGAGGTAGACTTTGTGGGGAGGAGGAGAGAGAACCAAGCAGTCAGGTCATCACTGTGAACATAGTACCATCATGCCTTTCTCCAGAGACACGACCTAATCTAAGTACAGACAAAGGTACCAGATAGTAAAAGAAGAATGACTATAAGCCTTCCAGGACAGCAGATGTACCACATGACCAGAGGATGATCAGAGATACAAGCAACTTCATGGCGTGACCCCTCCCTTTTATTAAAAATATACTTATGAGTTACCAAGAAATAAGAAAGAAATGAAACACTCAAAATATTTACAATATTATGGAGCAAATACTTCATAAACATAAATTAAATATGGAAATGAGGTAAACATTAACAAGGAAATGTACTGCTGATTGGTCCAACTCATGGAAGACTGATGTATAAAAGACACAGAGTGTAAGAACTCATCATATTGTAGAAAAGTCACCTGTTAACAGGAACCCACACTCCATATCTGAAACCATGACAAACTCCTCTTGCTGCCAGCCCACCTGCTACAGGACCACCTGCTGCAAGACCACCTGCTGCAAACCCACCTGTGTGACCACCTACTGCTGCACACCCTGCTGCCAGCCCAGCTGCTGTGAGCCCAGCTGCTGTCAGCCCTGCTGTCCCCCAAGTTGGTGCTGCACACCCTGTTGCAAACCAACTTGCTGTGAGACCACCTGCTGCAAGACCGTCTGCTGCAAACCCACCTGTGAGCCCACCTGTTGCACACCTTGCTGCCGGCCAACTTGCTGTGAGACCACCTGCTGCAAGACCACCTGTTGTAAACCCACCTGTGAGCCCACCTGCTGCACATCTTGCTGCCGGCCAACTTGCTGTGAGACCACCTGCTGCAAGACCACCTGTTGTAAACCCACCTGTGAGCCCACCTGCAGCACATCTTGCTGCCGGCCAGCTTGCTGTGAGACCACCTGCTGCAAGACCACCTGCTGCAAACCCACCTGTGAGCCCACCTGCTGC
>PVHP010041096.1:0-13989 GCA_004024765.1 Zapus hudsonius | reverse complement strand
CAACACTTTGTATGTCTGGCTTCACTTGGGTACTGGGCAATCAAACCTGGGCCATCAGGCTTTACAAGCGTGTGCCTTTAACCACTGAGCCATCTCTCCAGCCCATGTAATGATTTTAGAAAGGCAGTGGTACAGGTGACGAGATAAATCATGAAGACTGGAAAGCTCTAGGTGACTGCAGCTCAGAGTCTTGGACTCACAGAATCAGAGCTGGAGAAATCTCAAAACCAGTGTGGGAGCTTTCTGTGTTCATGGGCGGAAATGTGCAGTGACCATGGGAGACTGTACAACCGGGCTTGGCAGGAGCAGGACTGCACAGGTACCTCTCTCTAGTCTCAGCATGCCGCTTTTCCTGTCCTGCCCTTTTCTCTCATCGTAGATTGCTTCAGCTTTTGTCTCGTGACACATTCTATCTGCTCTTTAATCTTGCATCGTGAAAACTGTCTGGAGGAGTGTTCAGAGTCAGAGTGCGGACCACAGTCAGCGGGTGGAAGACTCTGTTGTCATTGTATTTATTTACTTTTCAATGTATCTGTTATCTGTACCCATATGTGTATACATGTCCCTGTGTCTGTGTACACTTGTATGTGGG
Source organism: Zapus hudsonius (assembly GCA_004024765.1). Lineage (NCBI taxonomy): Eukaryota > Metazoa > Chordata > Mammalia > Rodentia > Dipodidae > Zapus > Zapus hudsonius. The sequence goes on along the minus strand of PVHP010041096.1, from coordinate 13,397 downwards.
TGCGTGTGAACATGTCTGTGTGTGTGTGATAGGGCTTCTCATTGGTCTGGAGCCTGCCGATCTGGCTTCCCCAGTGCTAGGGTTACAGCTGTGTACCACCACACCTGACATTTCTACGTGTCTTCTGGGGGTTGAACTCAGGCTCTCATACTTGGGACTTAAACCCTGTACTGACTGAGCTAGCTTCCAGGCCGTGACTCTGTAGGTGATCCATGTGATGTTAAAGTTTGAATAGCTCTCTTTATCACCTGCCAGAATTCAGAACTTCTCTGAACTAAATGATGAACCCATCTTAGCTCAGTGGTTTGTATAATTTTATATACTACCTTCTCTATACAATATGGTGAATTTTAAGTGTAATTTCCTGAGTATTACTCTCAAGCATTCTGCTTCACAGGGTCTAGATTGCCTATTACATGGAATTATTGTAACAAGGTGTGAAGGTTTTGATGCAAAGGATCATTGAAAACTTTGTTTCATTCCCTTTAATTGTGAGTTTATAAATGACTTAATTATTTTCTTTGAAATGAATTCCTGGAACACATTTATAACACATTTTTTTTTCAGGGCTAGAAGAGACATTTAAAATCCCGAGACAGATGCCTGAAATATCAGATTAATTAAACATTGTATGCAAACTACTAATAATTTCCATGGCCATTATGATTCCACTTATCCAAAGAAGTCCATAGACTACAGAGGGCCTTTCTTTTTAACATAGTTGAAACCAATTCAAGCATATGACAGATTTTGAGCTTGTATTACTGAATAGGCAGGAGCTGTGTAGCTTCAGGTTAGACTCACTCTAGCAGCTGAGAAATTCTCAGATCTCTTGCAGTTCCCATTTCCGCTGGTCTTCCCCGGCAAAGGTGTGTTTTCTTCTAAGTGAGGAAGAGGCACAAAATCAAGTATTATTTCACATTCTTCAGCCTACATCAGGCATGATCTGAAACAAAAATATGGATAATGGATGTTATTAGCCTTTTAAAATCACATGCTTTGGCGGTTTATATCAGTTGTCCCTCATAAACGTAAGTGCTTGGTCCCAGCTGAGGACAGTTTGGGAGGTGGAGCCTTGACAGAGAAGGTTTCCTGGGGGCAAATTTGAGATTTACTAGTCTGAGCATGCCAGTGTCTGTCCAGCTCACTCTCCTGCTGTGGATGTCCACCTGTTGTTCCCGAGGAGGTGATGTCCAGCCTCTGCTCATGCTGCATCCTCCCCTGCCGTCAAGGGGCTTCCCCTTGAGACTGTCAGCCAGAATGCAAAATGTTCCTCCCATCTTCTGCTTATGGTCAGGTGCTTTATACCAGCAACATTACAACATAGCTCATTCCAGGGTTTCTGTGGTCAGAGAAAATAGATATCACCATGGCTCATATTTCACTTACAATTAGTCCTACTCTTGGAAGCCCAAGCCAGAACCGTGTTTTTTTTTTTTTCCCCAAACTGATAGAAATCAAAGGCAGGAAACAAAAAACGCAGTTTCATTGAACCTTGAACTAGAATTTGTGCTTTGGACAAAGCTGAAGAGTACATCAGAGGGGGTCAGGCAAGGACGAGGGGTACCTGGATTGAAGAGTATGCACAAGCAGAGACTGAGGGGCATGGGGAATGGGGGATGACGTATCTCCTATAAGTCTGACATTATACAAAATAGGAAACAGAGCCCCAAGTTATGGAGCCCCTGCAGTGTGGATGTGACAGCAAAGCGTGTTCATGTGATGTGGTGAGAAGTCGATGGGCAGTGAAGCCTGTGTGTACATTGGATGTGGTGAGAAGTCACTGGCTTGAAGGTAGCAAAGTTCAAAGCATGGGGTTGTTTGCTTTCCTTCTAGTGTTTTCTTTCACTTTTCCTTTATTTTAAATATTGCATTTTGACACTTTATTTGCAGAGAGAGAGAGAGAGAGAGAGAGAGAGAGAGAGAGAGAGAGAGAGAGAGAGAGAGAGAGAGAGAGAATGAGAACTCCAGGGCCTCTAGCCAGTTCAAACAAACTCCAGAGGTATGGGCCTCCACTTTGTGCATCTGACTTACGTGGGTACTGGGGAATTGAACCTGTGTTGTTAGGTTTTGCAGACAAATGCCTTAACTTCTCAGCCATTTCTCCAGCACTAAATATTGTGCCTTTTATTTTCCTATAAATTTAAAGCTGTCATTGAAACTTTTTTCTTCACAGTATTTCTGTGCATGCTCCTCTGAAACTCTGGATGGAGCTGGTGCCTCTTCCAGTGGATTTTGAATCTTTTGACTGCCGGACATTTATTTCTCCTTCCAATGAGAATATCCCTCTCCTTCTATGTGTGCCTATCCAGACAATACCCAGGAGGGGGCTTTGTTGGGATTGTCACTGAGTCCCAGTCTGCATTGGTAATTTACCTGCTGAGAAGCAGCTTGGGCTGATGATTGATGGCATGGGGGCCAGAGCAGGTCATCTGGTCACATTTCAGCTCTAGTCCAAAAGCCGAGGATAAGCAGGAAATGGGACAGGCTACAGCCCCTATTCCTCCCCCAGCCTCCCCTGTTACCCACCCCCTCCTCCTAAAGGTTGGACAATAGTGCCGCCTGCTGGGGACTACATGCTCTCACTCATGAGCCTGTGTGGAACATTTCACATCCTAACCAAAGCCCAGCCGCTTGGTGTATTGTTTCCTGTGGTTTCTCTGGCTCAGGCATTATTAAGTAAGTCCAACTAGCCCAGTAAAGTGGAGTTCCAGGGGTTATCTTGAACTATTAGGAAATGGGAGCTATATTTTTTTCAGAGACTCACATGTAGCTAAGTTTGACCTCAAATCTGCCTCAGTCTCCCCAAGTTCTGAAATTACAGTCATGGGCCACCAAACTTGGCCAAGCAGTGGACATCTTAATTACACACATTGAATACTTAGCATCTACCAAGCCAGAAGCTAATGCACTCATGGAATGGTTTTGAGGTTAAAATTTATATCTTGAGATAACTACAGATAGACTCACAGTTATAAGAGCTGCGTGTTTTAACTAGTTTATAGCAGTGGTAACACCTTGCAAAAGGATAGAATATCCCATCCAGGAACAAAGCATTGACCCAGTCAAGATCTAGAAGAACTCTGACCCAGCCAAGGTCCCTCCTGTGGACTTCTTAGGACCATACCCAATTCTTCCTTTCTACCTCCTCCTCCTCCTCACTGGCCTTGGGAACCGTGAATCTGCCTTCTATCCTCTCATTTTCCATGGCAAAATGTCATATAAGTGAGATAATGTGCTATGTGATCTTTTGGGGATTTCTTCTTAAAATCAGTGTACTTCCCTAGAAACTCCATGTGTGTGTGTGTGTGTGTGTGTGTGTGTGTGTGTGTGTGTGTGTGTGTGTGTGTGTCTATGTGAGTCTGAGCACTCAAATGCTCCCCCCTCTCTCTTCTGAAGATGATTAAAGCATTGTATGGTAAAAAAAAAAAAAAGATTGTCCCACCATCTTCCAGTAAAGGACAGTAATTTCCTGTTTAGGCCTGGGGAGATGGCTCAGTCAGTAAAGCATTTGACACACAAGTGTGAAGACCTGAGTTCCTATCCTGGTTCCCACATAAATGCCAGGGATGGAAGTGTGCACCTGTGATATCAGTGCTCATGAGGCTGAGACACTTGGATCCCCAGACTAGCCATCTAGCTAGACCAGTGGGATGAGTGAGCTCTGGCTTCAGTGACAAATGCTATTTCAATAAATAAAGCAGAGAACAATTGAGGAAGATAGTTGACCTTGGCCTAAGGCCTCCACTCACACACATGCACCCACACAACTATGAAGATTCCTATACCCATGCACATGTAATTCTCTCTCTCTCTCTCTCTCTCTCTCTCACACACACACACACACACAGAGAAATGAAAATAACAGAACTGCTATCCACATTTGTATGCAAATTTTTATGTGAACATGTTTTCATTTCTGGATAAATGGCCAGGAATACAGTTAAGGGTTATACAGTAGTTATAGCATTAATTTTTCAAAGAATTTTGCCAATCTGTTTTCCAATGTTTGCACCAGATACGCGTGAACTTACGCACTTTTAAATGTCTACTCAGGCTAATTGAAACATGGTGTCTTTACTCGCCTTTGCTCCCACACTTCGTGATCAAACACAATTATCTTTCACCACAATGATGCTGCATAATGGACCGTCCCTAAACTCACTGTCACACAATAAGCATTTATTTTCCTGCGTCTGCAAGTTGAGTGTGAATTGTCTTATGAAGACTGACTCAGCTTGTCGGCCTGAGGGCTTGGATTTGGGGCTCCACACGGAGGGTTTGGATTTTGCGGTTCCACACTGAGGGTTTGGATATGGGCCTCCACACTGAGGGTTTGAAATTGGGGCTCTACACTAAGGGTTTGGATATGGGATTTGGGGCTCCACACTGAGGGTTTGGATTTGGGGTTCCATGCTGAGGGTTGGGTTCAGATGTGCCCCATGTGTCCTTTCTGCCAGGCTGTGGAATCAGTGACTACCTGTGGAAAGATCTTCTCAAGTCCTGTTTGGGGTGAGCAAAACCCTCCCTTTAAAAAACAAAAAAATGTGTATGAATCACATCTGTGTGGGTGTGTGGAAGCCAGAGGACATCTTCAGATGTTATATTCAGGTCATCTACCTTAAAAATGTTTATTTTCCAGGAGAGAGAGAGAGAGAGAGAGAGAGAGAGAGAGAGAGAGAGAGAGAGAGAGAGAGAGAGAGAGAGAGAGAGAGAGAGAGAGAGAGAGAGACCAGAGACTCTTGACACTGCAAAGTAACTCCAGATGCATGTGCTAATTTGTGCATGTAGTTTTACATGGATCCTGTGTAATTGAGCCTGGGCTGACAGGCTTTGTAAGCAACTGCCTTTAACTGCTGAGACAAGTCCACATACCCACCATTTACCTTTTTAAATCCAAGTTCTCTCATTGGCCTGCAGCTCACTAACTGTGGCCACGGAGCCCCAGGAGCCTCCTGTTTCCACTTCCCTAATACTGGCCTTATAAGCACATGCCACCATGCTCAGTGAGGTGGATTTAGGTCTCATGCTTACACTGCAAACACGTTCCTGACTGAGAGACCTCCCAGCTCCTACACTTTTCTCTTTCTTACTACTGTCTCCTTATAATGAATGAGACATGCTACGCTGATTTTCACTCTTCCATTATACTCTAGCTTCTAAGACTGTCTAAGGGGATGGTATGTGACATAACAAACGCCATCAATTTCAGAGAGGAATTTCTATGGTCAAACCCTAGTTGTAAGAGGCCCTAGCTTTGGGCATCCATTTCTTCATCTATAAACTGGGAGTGGTAATTAAATCGATTTGAAAGATTTGTGCAACTAGACAGCTGCTTTGTGCTCTAGTGATTAAAATTTTAGACAGTGCCTTCTTTCAGAAATGTGCCTTTTTCTGAGTGTGACTTCATGGTGTTCTTGATTTGTGTAGACTAGGAAAGCCATGTCTTTTGACCACTACTGCAGGGAAGAGATAAGGAAGGGTTGACCCATAATCAATAAAAAGGATGAGCTGAGCCCATGAGAACATAGTCATAGACTGTTAAAATTCATGTTTGAAATCTTATGAGAAGCTGATGTGACATTACTGTGTAGGAATATATTTACTGTAGCCTTGTTCATCGCCTGCTATGAATATTGATGTGAACACTCATATTTAAGTTGGAGATGAAGAATGAAGTCTGTGGCTGGGATGGTGTCAAGGGCATTTCCCCCACCTGGTGGAGACCAGCTCTTCAGACTTGTTGATGGCACATCCTTCACAGCAGTCACCACTTGCATCTCCTACTGAGTGAGCAGGGATGTTCAGTCTGCGTGGAGACTGCATTAAGCTGTAAGCAAAGCCCCTTAGTCTCAGGAATTCCACATCCTCTGGTCATCAGGTCCTGGGCCAGCTGTGTGATCTTGAGGCTAGTTGTCCAGTGTCACAGTGCTTGTCTCTCTGCTCTAAAATGACAGGGAGGTGCTCCAAGGCTGGTAGAATCCCTTCCAGCTTCCACACTGTGAAGCTATGAATAGTCATCAATTTCCCCAGAGCTGTGTAGCATATGGTGCAGATCTGGGGCATTGTGACTGTGTGGGTTCTGGCTCCCCACACTGGTCCCAGAGGTCAGTGACCCCATGTTCTATTTCACAGTGTGGTTAGACAGTGGCAGCACAAATCCAGGCCTGGTCAGCAAGCATCTTGGAAGGCTCATTTGCATTTCAATTTTAAACTGACTGCATTATTTTGGCAAGTCCCACATGGCTGTGGTATATTGTATAGGGCACTGTTGACTTCATTACTGTTAACTTAAGTAGAAAGCTTTTGTAAATTCATGAATATAATATAAATGATTGACCTTCACCTTGTTTTTCATGACTGGCCTTGAAAATAAGACTATACTGTAGTGAGCCGTTCCTGTGAGGTAAGGGGGCGGGGCGGCCCAGCCCCATTCCCGGGGCCAAGCCCTGCCACGCCCACCTACTGGACTCAGCGGGGCTTTTTCTTTGTTTGAGAGCCTGCTGAAATTATGGCGCTGGTTTCTGCTTTCTACCTCCACAAGGTGTGCATTCCAGAGGATTTATTAACTCCTTGTTTGGAAATGGCTTAATGCCTGCATGCTTCCGTGTATTTGGACCAATTGTGAATGTATACGTATGTAATGCTGATAGGCTGTAGTTTGACTTAAAAATTCCTGCACATCCTGAGCGCGGGAAGAGAAGAAAGAGAAAAGAGAAGAAAGAGAAAAGAGAAGAAAAGAGAAAAGAGAGAAGAAAAGAAGAAGAATGAAGAAGTAACTAGTAAGATTGTAACTTGCAAGGTTTCTTGAATAAATTGCTGCGGAGAAGAACCCCCTGGTTGTGTCCTTTCTTGCTGGTCGAGTTTGGACACGACACTATACTACCAAAAATAATTAATAGGATCCCCTGTTTTTATTCTCTGAAAAGTGCATCTGACATTGGAATTATTGCTCCATTGATTTTCAAAGGAATTTGCCTAGGAAACTAAATTAGTGTGTGAGAATATTTAATATTTGCTCAGTATTTGTAGCAGATGAATACTGAGATAATCTCTTGCTTTCTGATTCCATTCGTCAAATAGATATTTCCAGAAATGTATCTTTATTTTGTCTGCTTTTTAATTAGCATAAAGCACAAGGCTCACTTTTTAAACTGGGATCCTGACAAGGGTTTTCCTTCTATTTTCCTACTTTCTTCTTTGGCTTTGGCTTCCTGCTCTTTGACGTCTCAGGCGACTCCATGACATCTAGCTCTTCCCTAACAACTCTTCTCTCCTTTTTCCTGGTTTAGTTTTAGTGTTTACCTGGATAACTTTTTATGAAGCAGTAATAAATATCTTACTATTTTGTTGTTGGTCCCTCAAATTCTCATTCATTTCGACCATTTGGTCCTCCTATCTCAGCCTCTAGATTGCTGGGATTAAAGCGTTTTCCACCACACCTCTTTCTCCCTGTCTTTTGAACTTGGTTCACACATGGCTCATATACCTAGAACCAGACTAAATAGAACCCATTTTTAGTAGCATAGTACCTTCCTGCCTCACAGCAAGAGTTTTGCTACAGACCAAGGTCCTCATTTATAAAATGTGGGGGGAGGGTACCTCATCTCATGTGGTTCTGAAAATCTAAAATGAGACAATAATGGTTAGTGACCTGCATCAAGGAGGTGCTCAGAGATCATTTTTCTGCTCCTGATAACAGCATTTCTGCTACGCTAACACGCTATCCTTTGTTGGAGTGTCCTGAAATAGTGGCCCTGTCTACCCTCCTCTATCATACTCTGGCATTCAGTGCTTTTCAAGGGTTATAAGGCTCTTTTCAGCCAGGCAAGGTTGCTCATGTCTAAAATCCGGGCATTTGTGAGGCCGAAGCAGGAGGATTGGCACAAGTTCAGGGCCAGCCTGGGCTGTAGAATGAGTTCCAGGTCCACCTGTGCTGAGACCCTGCCTCAGGCATGACAAAGCAATCAAGCAGAAAAAGAAGAACCTTTTTCCTCGACCATTGTCTATATATTTTATGATTTGGAGGAAATTGAGAGTGGAATTGTGAAAAATATAACCAATTCAGTTTCTCTTTCTTTAAAAATAAATCTTTTTCTCTAAGAATAATGGTTTAGGATCTCTTTTTGCATCACTGATACCTTTAAGAATCAACTGAAAATCATAGCTACTGTCTTCCCCTAAATGAAAATTCGCATATTCTTTTACATGCAATTCTATTTTTGATATCTTGAGATTAGAGACCCTTTGAAAAATATTCATGAACTGAGAGATAAGAATCCATGTTTTAGAAAGTAGCAATTTTCTTTAATGTTAGCTGAAAGCCATATTTTTGACAGCACAGAAGTTACCATATCATGCAGACTAATACATCCAGGGTAAGGAATGCATTTCTGATGGACAGGGAGAGTTTTGACTTTGCTACCCTTCTGTAATGAATAAAGGAAACGAGATGCAGTTATGCACCTCAGGAAAATCAACACACATCAACTTCTAGGATATTCTGAGGAATATGTCCCTTGTGATACACCAGTACTTTGTAGATGGGATGCATTTAATATTTTGGAAACTTGCCTCCCAAGCATCCTGGATGACTTCATAGAGAAGCTGCAGCTGAGGCAGGAATGGACTTAGTGCGTCACGACCCAGAACTGCATGCACTTCATCTTTCTTCCCAGAAAAAAAATGGCTTTTGTTAGCTGAAGAGGAAGGAATGCTTCTAGGCCTTTTGACTGAGACCAAGTGTGGAAAAGGCAGAAAGGAAGGGGAAGAAGAGTGAGGCAAGGGAGGGAGGGTCACAGACAGAGACAGAGAGAAAATTAGTAGTTTCCTTCTCCTCCTTATTCTCCTACCCCTCTCTTTCCCTCTCCCTTCCTCTTCCCCTTTATCCAGACAGGATCTTGTCATGTAGACCTGACATAATCTTCCCAGCTCAGCCTCCAAAAGGTTAGAGTCACAGGACACCACACCCAGCTAGTTTCCTTGTTTTGTCCTAATGGTCTCTGGTAGAAAATGTCGTTAATCCAAAATATTCCTTTAATAACTAAAATGATGGAGTAAATGAGGAAAGAATTCAGGAGAAACGAATGAGCATCTAGCACTTGCTGGCTGGATGAATTTTGCTCAATGCCTAAGTGTCTCCCAAGTCCCTTTTCTCTGCTGGAAATGCAATTTCATTATATATGGTGAAGGAGGTTCTCTATGTTTCTTGCACTTTGCACAGTAAGTAGTATGTATCAACACTGTCTATTAGCTGCCGTGTGGGTATCATTGTTGCTGGTCATCTTGGCTTGAAGAAGTCATTAGACTTCAAGGAAATAGTTGGAAAACAGATGAAAGGTGGATGAAAGAAAGAATGTAGCAATTCCGCTTGTTTAAGAGCTTTCTAAATAAGTGACTAAGTGAACAGGGGCATTCTATAAGTACTTAGGCACACAGGCCAGAAAAAAAAAAAACAGCATTGTTCTCCTCACTAGAAAGAGATAAAGGCGTTCATGGTCATTTTTTAAAGCAAGTGGGGAAAGGAAGGACAATGTCACCTTCTAAAAGTGAGTAGCACATGTCACAATGGTAACCTATGGTATTTTGCTACCAATTCCTTTTTTATCAGAACTACTTGAAAAGGTCTTACTGTGTAAGAAGGTTGGTGAAGAAAATTTGTTTAATTTTTGCATATGTGTGTTTTCACATGTGTGTAGAACATGTGGGGTGCGGTGTATGGGTTTGTGAGCAGATGCTCACGCCATGGGCATGGAAGCGAAAGGAGAACTTCCGGTGCTGTATCGTTCTTCAAGGTAGATCTTTGAAATGGGGTCTCTCCCTCATCCCAGAAGCTGTTTTTCTGGGACAGCAAGACACAGAGATATTCTGGTCTCTGCCTAACTAACATGGACTGGAGTTTAAAATGTGTGTGGCCACGTTCTGCTTTTTTCAAGTGGGTTTCTGGAGAATCCAACTCCAGCTGGCTCAGGCCATCATGTTTAAATAGCAAGTGCTCTTAACCACTGAGCCATTCCAGAGCCCATAAAATGATTTTTAATGCCTTCATGAAGTTGTGCACAGTGGCATTTCCTCAAAGATCATTTCCTTGTCATCTTTCAGGTGAGCCCAGGAAGATATATTGGGATACAGAAATGATTCACTATCTCTCAAAAGAGGGTTGAGATAAATATTTATGCTGGTCACTTGCTGTCCGTTTAATACTCAGTGGATTATTGCATCCACACTTGCCATGGTATTCACTTTAAATATTCCGATGGGTGTAATTTTTCTTAGCAATTCTACTTGGAGGGTAGACGAGAGAGTGGGAATAAAGTCCAGCTAATATGAGACATCTCTACACACTATTACCATACTTTCCGGGTAGCTACAATTTACATAGCTCTATAATACAAGTGTTTTCTATTACTTTATCCACAACAAATATCTATACTGTCTCACAGATTGCTATGCCTAAAAATTAATAAGTAGGGATTCATAATAAGTAAAAAAGATAATAAGTAGGATGATGGCATAGGGGTCATAGTACTCATCACTCTTGCCTTCTACATATGACAAAGTTTTCCCTGATCAATTTAAATTGGAAGATTCAACCAATCAGTGAATACTTATTGAGCATCTGCTGTGTGCTGGAGAAATGACATCATAAAGGGCTCTCCTCATATGTAAGTGGCCCATAGTGCAATGGTGATTACGCCTTGTAAGCAAAAATTGTAAGCCACTCACAAATGTGCATCAAAGGAGGAGAGATGCACTGGGTGTATCTGGGTGAAATGTCCAGCTTGTCCTAAGTGACCAAAGGGAGTTTCACAGTGGAAATGAAGCCCAGAGTTGATCTTTGGTGTGCATGATAGGTTCATCTGTTGTTTATGTTCATGCCTACTATGATGCTTCAATCCCCGGGCCACATGGGGGCTCCAATAATTTAAATATGCTACATGGAATCATCTGAACTTCTTCTTGAGAAACTCTACATAGGATTTAGTCAGACAGAAGTAGTGGTAGAGTAGAAAAGCAACTGAGCCATAGAAAGGAGGTTGAATGGGTCTAAACAGCCATAAGTAACTCAGTTTTGCTGGCATTTGCAGCACTGGGTATCAAAGACGAGGCTGCTGACATAGCTAGGTGTCATGGTTTGATCCAGGTGTCCCCCAAAAACAAATGAATGTGTTCTGAGTGATTGATCCCCAGCTGATGGCAGTTCAGGTATTAGAACTTAGCTGGAGATGTGTTGTTAGGGGCAGGTTTATGGGGGTTACAGCCAGCATCCCTTTGCCAGTATTTGGCACACTTTCCTGTTGCTGTTTGTTGGGTTCTTTCTGCACAGCAACTAGAATGCAGATTGCAACAGATTTGATACCAGGTAGAACCCTGATTATTCTGCAGCTTTGACATTTTGGAATTGATATGCAGGAGGAATATGGACAGCTTGCAAACCTCATCCTAAGAGACTCCTTGCAGTGCTGTGAGTACAGCTTGATGGACCATGCTGGTCAGAGTTGAAAACCTGAATGAAGTAAGAACTATGGATTATGAGGTTTGGTTTATGAGGTTATGAAAGAACTTTGTAAGGACTGTGTCAGGAGCAGTTTGCATGAGAGGCTTGCTGTGCTCTGCTTACCTGTGTCCTGAAATTGTGCAGGGTTGCTTTACCTAAAGATGGATTGGTGTGAGTAGATGGAGATGGCACAGAATGAAAGATCTTTGGGCCGAAACTGCTGCCTATTTACTTGCAATTGTTTGAGAAATTACAGCCGTTGAGATTGGGCCAGATGATCGGCATTGGAACAACAGGAAGAATGTGGACTCTTTGAAGTAAGGGGCCTGAATGCTTTGTTGCCCCCTCCATTACAAGTTGGTAGCTCACCTGGTTCTGTGGAATAGAACAAATGCAAGAAGAGAGGGTCATTGGAGTTGCACCACAGTTTTGTTTTTGAAAAATGGACATCAGTAATGTGAAGCAGGTGTGTTGGATTGCCTGCATGGAGGACTGATGAGCCATGAAGATGAACTGTGGGTTGCAGTAGAGACCCAATAAATTGCAGGACTATGGATGAGCTGCCAGCACCAGAAGTTTTCCTGGACTGAACGGCCGAGCTGGAGGGGCGGAATCAGATCTTCAAGAGACTTGTTACTGGTAAGAATTATTTGAACTTGGGGTTAGAAATTGGTGTTGCCCTGTTTATTTAAAATCTTGTATTGGTTCAGTCTGTTTTTGCCATGCCTCATGTTTTGCAGTGTGAATGTTCTGTGCCATTATGGTTTTGTTTTTTTTTTTTTGGTTTTATGGCTCAGTTTAAAGCTGTGGGGACTTAGGAGTTGAGCTGAACACATTGTATTTTGTATCATGTATATTATTAGCTTGTGGGGTCATGAACAGACTGTCATGGTTTGATCCAGGTGTCCCCCACAAACAAATGAATGTGTTCTGAGTGATTAATCCCCAGCTGATGGCAGTTCAGGAATTAGAACCTTGCTAGAGCTGTGTTGTTGGGGCAGGCTTATGGAGTTATAAGCCAGCTTCCCCTTGCCAGTGTTTGGCACACCTTCCTACTACTGTTTGCAGTGCTGTGGCAGAGGTGACGTCCACCCCTTTGCTCATAACATCATTTTCCCTGCCATAATGGAGTCTCCCCTTGAGTCTGTAAGCCCAAATAAACCCTTTCCTCCACAAGCCACTTTTGCTTGGGTTCTTTCTGCGCAGCAACTAGAACGCTGAGTGCAACACTAAGAAAGCTGATGGAGCTCCTTTAAGGTACTGATTGTGCCTGGCGTGATTCACCTATGTGCCCTGTTTCCTTGATGCTGTGACCATGAATCCACATGAACTGCTGTGACCTAGAGAATGTGGCAGATAAAGTATGCCAAATCTGAGTGTAAATGAAGAGCCATTCTCTAACCCTTCCACGGTACTTCCGTACCTGCATCAAATTGGAAGGCATCCCATCAGCAGCACATGCACAGACGAGGAAGAGGTGTTGCTACTATAAGCCATGGGGGTTGGTGGGGCTATTTGTGAATCCAGTAAAGTTTTGTCTGTACTTACTCTTATGGTCATATCACACTGCACTAGGTGAGGAATATATAGTTTTTATATATAGCATGCTTTTATATAGTTTTAATATAAATAGGAATGTGCATAAATCATGTATATACAGACTGGAAAATTATAATACACAATGCATATTCATATAATGTTCATCCTAAAAGTGAATATCACAGGAGTCAAATTCTACATTCATCTTGTCATTTTAACCAGCCTCTTGCTTGTCCTCTGAGGATAACTAATACCTTTATTTAAATTCTTATAAATGTATAACCTATGTTATATATTTTGTTATATCTGGAGTCTTTCACAAGCATTATATTTATCCAATATATCCCTTTTGTATAAATGA
>PVHP010041095.1:0-15565 GCA_004024765.1 Zapus hudsonius | reverse complement strand
TGTGGTGTGTGTGTGTGTGTGTGTGTGTGTGTGTGTGTGTGTGTGTGTGTTTAAGCCTGAACCCTGAAGGAAGTGGAGGGACGCTATCAGAGTAGGCCCAGGATAGAAACCTGAAAATGTAACTGGGCGTGGTAGCACACGCCTTTAATCCCAGCACATGGGAGGCAGAGGTAGGAGGATTGCCATGAGTTCAAGGCCACCCTGAGACTACATAGTGAATTCCAGGTCAGCCTGGGCTAGAGCAAAACCCTACCCCGAAAAAAAAAAATAAAAAGAAAAGAAAAGAAACCTGAAAATGTCAAAGGAGCCAGTCTCTAAGCTCAAAGAGGAGCAGTCCTGAGGTGTGGGGGCTCCAGGAAGGAGTTAAGGCCCCAGAACAGGCCTTGGGTATTCACTCTGGTGGAACTTTGATTTTAAAACAGCAGCTCCTGCTGGGCAAAGTGTGAAACTGCACCCTTCTCTATTTTGTCATTGTATTCACAAACCAATTCTGCTCCCTTCCCATACCCCACCTCTGCTGAGGATAGAACCCAGGGCCTTGAACATGCTTAACATACACTCTACCACTGAGATACATCCCCAGATTCTCTTCATCTGCTTTTTGTTACTATAACAGAACACTTAGGGTAATTTCGTTTAAAAAGTTTATTTTGGTGCATGATTCTGGGTAGCTCCTACTGATGAGAACTTCATACTGCTTCAACCCATGGGTGGAGAGGAAAGGAAAACCAAGGCTGAGCCCCATTACAGTTGGCCCTTCCTCACAAGAAAAGTATTAGCCCATTCATGACATAGCTGCTCCATAACTGAAGTACTTACCGCAAGTCCCAACTTGACAACAACACTGCATAAAGGAATTTAAAGTGCCAGCAAATGGAGCTGGGGATGGAGTGTTTGCTTACCAAGCATGCACAAACAGTATTATATTATAAGTGTGAATGGTGGTGCACACTTACAATCCCAGCACTTGAGATGTGGAGGCAAAAGGATCAGGAGTTCAAGGTCAGCCTGTAATACATAAGACAGTCTCAAAAAGAAAATGATTATCAGACACTGGTTATAGTATTTCTCACCTGTAATCCAAAAATTAAGGAGGCAGGGGATCAAAATTTTGTTCATGGTCATTCTCTACTACATAGAGAGTCCACTGCCTAAAAGCCTCTCCCCAGTCCAAAAAGTACCAACACATGAACCTTAGGGCCATATATTCAAACCATAGCACTATGATAGATGAAGAAATTCAGGATGTTCCATTTTCTGCATATGTGTGTGATATGCATCTGTGCTCCTATATGTGTGGGCTCAACTGTATGCACATGTGTGTGGAGGCCAGAGGACAAACTCAGGTCCTCACATTATCCTCAGGAATGCCATCCACTTCTTTCTGAGACAGGACTCTCATTGGCCTGGAGCTCTTCAATTAGGCTAGACCAGCTGACCAGAGAGCCCCAGGAATCCTCTAATCTCTACCTCCACCCACCTCAGTACTGGGATTATAGGCATGTGTCACTGTGCCTGATGTTTTACATGAGTGATGAGGATCAAACTTGTGTCCTCATGCTTATGAGAACTTTACCCCCTAAATCATCTCCCCAGCCCTGAAATTGAGTATTTTCCAATGTTAGGAACTTATCCTCTCCCCTGAGTGTTGAAATCACATGTTATGTAACAGGATACTAATTTGCATATTTACAAAGTCAATGTATTTGGTACTAGCTGGTGAGAGACTGAGGCTGTAGAGGCTGGATGGTGGAACAATGAGGTATAGTATGTGTCAACAGATTAAGAGCACTCTGGGGCCAACATCCTGAAGAGTTTAGTATGGCTAGGGGATACCAAGATTGAGTAGGTTATGAACTTGGTGGGAGCCTAGGGGTGGGATTCCATTAAGCACCAGAACTCAGAGACAGCTGACTTAGATTTAACTCCAAGCCCAAGGACACCTTCCCAAACCCTACTGGCACACACTCCTAGACCCAGCATTCTTGAGTATACACATTTTGGAGAGACCCTTTCCAATGTCCATACCCAGACCCCATCTTGCCAAAACCTCACCAGTCATTGCTGAAATTTCATGTGAGGTCCCCACTTCTGCTGAGGGCCTGGGTAAAAGCAAGCTTTCACCTGAACATGGGCAGCTCACAATGCAAGAAAAACACACAGGTGGAGAGCCCTATACCACATTTGCCTAGCCCCACTATGGAAGTCCACACTGAAAATATCAAAGAAAGAGCACAGATGCAAGCCCAGGAGGAGATGACATGTTTAGGACATCTCTGCACAGATTCTATATCCAGATTATTAATGAAAATGGAAGCAAAAATTGACAATGTAAGTGAAAATGTGCATAATCACCTTGCAAGCTTCACCACCAGGCTCAATACAATGGAGGAAAAACAGATGGACTTTGGTAGAACAGTAAATGAGATAAAGGCAAGCCAGCAATCAGAGGAGCTCAAGAAGCAGCTGGCTACACTAAACAAAGACATACGCAAATACAAGAATGAGTACAAGGAAGCATTAAGTAAGACAACCTTTGAAATTAAAATGCAACTCAACAAAGAGATGGAGGCCATGAAAAAGCTCTATTGGAAAACCAAAATCAAATGGAGATATTTAAAACATCGCTAGAATCCCTCACTACCAGAGTTAATAACCTGGAAGATAGGACCTCAGACATGGAAGACAAAGCAGAAAAAAAGAGATTGGGATAACAGAAAATTGGATAAGTTCAAAAAAGAGTGCAAACAAAATATGAGGGAACTATGAGACACCATTAAACGACCAAACTTCCAAATCATGAGGATATCAGAGGGGGAAGAAATCCAGGTCAAAGGTATAGAGAACATATTCAACAAAATTATTGAGGAAAATTTCCCCAATCTAACAAAAGAGAATCCCATTCAGATACAAGTAGCAAACAGAACACCAAACAGGCAGAACCAAAGAAGACACATTGTAGTTAAAACCCTAAACATTGAAAGAAAAGAGAGGGTTCTAAAAGCAGCAAGAGCAAAACAACAAATCACATATAAAGGCATACCCATCAGAGTAATGCCAAACTTCTCCACAGAAACCATGAAAGCAAAAAGAGCTTGGAGTGGCATACTTCAAAACCTAAATCACTTTGGCTTTCAATGCAAACTATGGTACCCTGAAAAAGTATCCTTTATAATAGACAGAGAAAAAAATTTCAAGATAAAAGCCAGCTCTACAATTACATGGACAATAAACTAAACATACAGAGAATTCTCCATGAAATATTCTGCACAAAAGAGCCAACCAACCAACCCCAAGGGCAATTCAGAAGTTGGACACAATAATCAAGCCTAGAGGAGATTAAAAAAAAAACACAAGAGAAGCATCAAATCCCAAAAACCCTACAATATGGCATGGATTGACTCAAGACTCACAGTTATAACATTGAATAATAGTGGTCTTAACTCTTCCATAAAAAAGACACAGGCTAATAGGATGGATCAAAAAATGGATCCTTCCATGTGTTGCCTCCAAGAAACCTACCTCACCTCTAAAGACAGGAACCTCCTCAGGGTGAAAGGATGGAAGATGATCTTCCAAGCTAACAGAAACAAGAAACAAGCAGGGGTTGCTACAATAATATCAGACAAAATAGACTTCAAACCAAAATCAATTCAAAAGGACAATCAAGGACACTTCTTACTCATCACAGGAACAATCCAGCAAGAGAATATTACCATCATAAACATGCATGTACCAAATACAGGTGCACCACAGTTCATAAAGCAAAAACTAATGGAAAATAAAACAAAAATAAAGCCCAAGTCCATCAGAGTTGAAGACTTTAATACACCTCTATCATCTTTAGACAGATCATCCAAACAGAAGACCAACAGGAAAATAATAGAACTCAATAACACCATAGATCAACTGGCCATAACAGACATATACAGAACATTCTATCCCAACTCTACAGAGTATACATTCTTCTCAGCAGCTCACAGAGCCTTCTCCAAAATAGACCACATATTAGGACATGAAACATGGCTCAACAAATTCCAAAAGATTGAGGTAGCACCCTGCATCATACCGGACCACAATGCATTGAAGTTGGAAATAAACAATAAGAAAAAAATAGAAATCATACCAACTATTGGAGATTGAACAATATGTTATTCAACAATGAGTGAGTCATACAAGGAACCAAATTGGAAACTGAAAATTTTCTTGAACTAAACAATAATAGAAATACATCATACATATGGGACACAATGAAGGCAGTCCTAAGGGGAAAACTTATATCACTGAATGCCTTCATAACAAAGACAAAGAGATCCCAAATTAATAACCTAACTAACCATCTAAAGGCCTTGGAAAAATTAGTACAATCCAACATTAGGAGCTCAAGACAAAATAAGATCAGAGCAGAAATTAACAAATAAGAAACTAAGAAAACTTTTTTAAAAATTGATGAAACAAAGAGCTGGTTCTTTGAAAAAATTATTAAGTTTGACAAATCCCTGACCAATCTAACCAAACAGAAAAAAAGAGAAGGCCCAAATCAATAAATCAGAAGTGAAAAAGGAGAGATCACAACAGACACCAATGAAATTGAAAGAATCATCAGGACATACTTCAAAAAACCTCTATTCTACAAAATGGGAGAATTTTGAAGAAATGGACAAATTCTTAGATATTTACCACCTGTCAAAACTAAGCCCAGAGCAGACAAATCTCTTAAATAAACCTATTACCTTGATCAAAATCGATAATGTAATCAAAAAACTCTCCAGAAGGAAAAGGTCAGGTCCTGATGGATTCTCAGCCAAATTCTACCAAACCTTCATCACAGAACTCAAAAAAAGATTTCTGAAGCTTTCTGGAGTAGTTGGACAACAGGGAATACTTCCAAACTCCTTTTATGAAGTCTGCCTCATTCTAATACCAAAACTAGACAAAGATAAATCCAGAAAGGAAAACTACAGACCTATATCCCTGATGAACTTAGATGCAAAAATTCTGAATAAAATCCTTGTAAACCAAATTCAGCATATTTAAATATTATCCATCTTGACCAGGTTGGCTTCATCCCAGGGATGCAGGGTTGTTTCAACATATGGAAATCAAACAACATAATCCACCACATTAATAAACTTAACCACAAAAAACACATGGTCATCTCAATTGATGCAGAGAAAGCCTTTGACAAAATCCAACACCACTTCATGATCAAAACAACTGAAAGACTTTGAATAGAAGGCCTATACCTCAACATAATTAAGGCCATATACAAAACTCTTAAAGCCCAAATAATACTCAACGGGGAAAGACTCAAGGAGTTCCCACTAAATTCAGGAAAAAGACAGGGGTGCCCACTCTCCCCACTGCTCTTCAACATTATCCTTAAAGGTTTAGCAAATGCAGTAAGACAGGAGAAAAATATAAAAGGGATACAAATTGGAGAGTAAGAAGTGAAAGTATCTCTTTTCACAGATGACATGATCCTATACATAATGGACCCAAAGAATAGTATCAGTGTCAAAGTCAGGCCACACGCCACTGGGATGAATCTCTAAACCATGTACGATTTGGGGAAGAAAATATTTATTGAACAGATCCAGGGGAAGAAGTTAAGGAAAGGTTGGCCCCCTTTCACAGATCCAAGCAGAGACAGAGACAGAAGCCCACCACCAGCACCAGCAGCCAGCACACTCCAAACTAACAAAAGGAACTCCAGGGTTGAGCTCAGACTGCTTTTTGCATATGTATAGCTAAAATTCCAGACCCATCCCAGAAATACCTTAGGGCTGAACCCTAGGATCTGGCCAAGGTGACACACTTCCTCTAGCCAGAACTGGCTGGAGACAATTTACAATTTTAATAAACCCTTAATTCATTTGGGGGACATTTATTCAAAACTACCACAATCAGTAAATTCCTGAAGGTCATAAATGCCTTTAGGAAAGTGTCAGGATACAAAGTTAACACAAAAATCAGTAGTGTTCCTGTATGCAAATGGCATGCATACAGAAAAAGCCATCCGCAAAACAGTACCATTTTCAATAGCCAAAAACAAAATCAAATGCCTTGGAAAAACAAGGAGGTGAAAGACTTGTAAAATGATAACATAAAAACTTTTAAGAAGTAAACTGAGGATGATGTGAAAAGATGGAAAGATCTCCCATGCTTCTGAATTGGGAGAATTAATATCGTGAAAATGGCAGTACTTCCAAAAGGTTTATACAGATTCAATGCAATATGAATAAAAATACCAAGTTCAGTCTTTGCAGGCATAAAAAAATCTCTAAATTTATTTGTAATGACAAAAGGCCTTGGATATCCAAAGCAAACGTAAATGAAGCATGTCAGGGGGTATCACCATACATGACCTAAAAATATACTAGAAAGCCATCATAGCAAAAACAGCATGGTACTGGCACAAAAATAGACAGATAGACCAAAGGAACAGAATTGAAGACCCTGCGCTAAGCTCAAGCAACTATAATTACTTCATATTTGACAAAGATGCCAACAATCTTAACTAGTGTAAAGATAGAATCTTTAACAAATGATGCTGGACAAATTGGATAAATACTTGCAAGAAAATGAAACTAGACCCTCTCCTCTCACCATGCACAAAATTCAACTCCAAATGGATCAAATACCTCAACATAAGACCTGAAACTCTGAAAACCCTGGAAGAAAAAGTTGGGGGAACTCTCTATGAGATAGGAATAGAGGAAAACTTCCTGGACAAACCTCTGATAGCCCAGGAAGTACAATAATCACTTAACCAATGTGATCTCATCAAGCTAAAAAGCTTCTGTAGAGACAAGAATACCATACTCAAAGCCAATAGACCACCATTAAATTGGTGCCATCAAACTTTGCCAGCTAAAATACAGATAATATCTAGATATTATCTAGATATTAAAATACAGATAATATCTAAGATACAGTCTAATATCTAGAATGTACAAAGAACTCAAAATAAATAAATAAATAAATAAATAAATAAATAAATAAATAAATAAATAAATATCAAACAGTCCTCTCACAAAATGGGGAAGTGAACTCAACAGGGAATTCAGAGAGGAAGAAATACAAATGGCTAACTCCCATTTCAGAAAATGTTCAATGTCATTAATCATCAGAGAAATGCAAATCAAAACAACAATGAGATTCCATCTAACTCTAGTCAGAATAGCAATCATTAAAAAAACTACAAACAATAGATGCTGGCAACGTTGTGGGGTAAAGGGACCCTCATTCACTACTGGTGGGAATGCAAACTTGTACAACCACTATGGAATGCACTGTGGAGGCTCCTGAGCAGGGTGGATATAGAGCTACCAGAGGACACAGCTCTCCCTCTACTGGGAATCTACCCCCACATTTCCTCACCAATGTACAGAGACATTTGCTCAACCATGTTTATAGCGGCTCAATTCATCATAGCAAGGAATTGGAATCAACCCAAATGCCCATCACTGGACAAATGGATATCAAAGTTGTGGTACATATACACTATGGAATTCTACACAGCTGAAAGGAAAAATGACATAATGAAATTTAAAGCATGGTCAGATGTGGAGAAGATCATTCTTAGTGGCCACACACAAGAGCAGACAGCAAAGAGCCACATATTTTCCCTCATATGTGGTTTCTAATCATGTTAAACTGGAACATTAAGAAAATCTGTCAGTGAATGGAGAGTTTGTAAAAGGGAATGGAATAAATTGTGGGGGGTAGGGGAGAATTTGAGAGTAGGGGGACTCACAAAGTAAACTAAACTAATAATGAATTGACATAATGAAACCCTAGGTTTTATATGGTAAGCAACTGAGGAAGCTGAGGGCACCACCTGGTATGAGGGTGCATCAACAGAATGGGAGGAGGCCTAACTTCAAGAGTGATTGCTTAGGCCTGCATCTCCCTGTCACAGTCATTGGTTCCTTCCCACACTATGCTGTTAATCAAAGACACCCACAAGGTCCCGAAAATGTGACAGACTTCTATCAAAGCTCTTTTTAAATATTTATTTCTTTATTTATTATCCAGAATCAGATACATTGAATAAGCAAATGATGTGTTGGTATCCCCAGTTCCCCAATTTCACTTTTCCCCTGTCCATAATCAGTTGAATACCCTCTTCCATAGGCAGTCTGGATCAGTCTATGGGGTAGGGGATTATGGATAGCCTAGGAGTCAACCCAGTTCCACCCCCCCCTTGTATGTTGTTTCTGAGGGGGGCAATGTCTCTGGCAGTTCTCCCCCAAAATGGCTTTTACCATCCTTCCGCCCCCTCTTCGACTCAGTTCCTAAGTCATGGTGGGGGAGTAATAAGGCTGTTTTATTGTTGAGGTCTTAGTGGCCTCTGTACTTCTGCTTTAGGTTGTGTTGAAAATCATTGTTGTCTGGCTGGCTGGCTTATCCTGGGTTGACTGATTGGCTGTAGTTATAGGTCTCTTGCTTATCACATCACTCTCTGCAGGGTTCCATATGGATCCTACATGGAAGATCTGATGTGGATCATCTCTTGCCAGGATGTCAGCTATTAGCCTGTGGTTCCTTGGTAGGGTTGAAAGAGCCAAAGCACTCTCGCTGCCTTCTGAAAAATACAAACAGAATCTCCATTGGACAGTGAGATCAGTATAGGTTAACTGAGATACATATTTCTGAATTGGCTAGACTCTATTTTTAGTAACCTCTTTGTAAATCACTTGTAAAGTGCATTTCTCTTTGGGGTCCCAAAATCTTGGTTCCCAGTTTTCATCGACAGCCAAATGCTGCTGGGATGAATCTTCAAACCAGGCACAGTTTTTGGGAGGAAAGGATTTATTTGTAGCTATAGATACAGGGGAAGTTCCAGAATGCAAAAGAGGCTGTTCCCCTTTCACAGGTCCAAGCAGAGAGAGAAGCCCATCACCAACACCATACACATGGAACAGCAAGCAGGCAGGAGAGCCAAATAGAATTTCTTCTCCTTTATATAGGCTTAGGGTGAGGTCTTACAACCTTTCCACAGACTTAATGGCTTCCTGAGTCTCTGGAATTTCCTTCCAGCGCTGCCCACACAGGAAAGGATGTTTAGTTCTAGCTTCTTTGAACTTCTTTATATCCTGCCCGCTACTGAGAGGCTGCCTTCCTGTAAACATCCTGAGAGACCCATCCAAGATTACTTGAAAGGTCAAGTTGACATCAAAATTTAACCATCACACCAGTGCATTTTGCCGTGAGTCCCCAGTTCCAGTAAAGGGCTCCCCATCACTAAGTGGATTATTTGGATTAATTAAAAGCTGTTGATTGCCTCCCTGAGGCTTTGGCACCTCCATTGCACAAGTGTTCATTTTTGGTTCTCTGTTCACTCCCAGTAGGAAGTGCATTCAGCCTAGTCCTGGTGGCAGACTGAATTTCATATCAGTGGTCTCTGGTTACTCCAGCTGTCATTGACTGGCTTCCCCTGGCAGTTTATGCAGTGCTTTCCAGCACTGTACTAACTATAATCTGGGGGCTGGTTACCATTCTGGACCTTGCATGGTCCCTCAATGCTGATAGAAGGCCTTCAGTGGTTTCTTTGGCAACAGTATCTTACCTCAGGCCTGCAGTGGCCATTCAAGAGTTTGAAAGAATCCTGTCTTGTTTTGGGGACCTCATGGGTCACTTTGGTCAACAGCTCAGTGAGGAAAGAAGCTGATGACTGGGACCAGGAGTTGCCACACTGATCAATTTTTCAGTCTTAGACACTCTCTCCTTCTGATGACGGCCCCTCTTGCCAGCTGACGCCCACTATTTGCGCAATAGGTTGCACGGTGAACGTGAGGATTTTCTGATTTTGAACCAATTTTGGTTTAGCTTCCTGTTTAAGTCATCCCCTTCCCCCCCACACACCGCATTCCTTACCCCTCTTTCATAAACTCTCACTTCTTTTGACTGGTTTGCATAGAGTTCACAGTTAACCTGGCTAAGAACTGCATATGAGTGAGAATATGCAGCATTTGACTCTCTGTTCTTTTGAGAGTTCACTTAGTAAGATCTGCTCCAAGTCAGACCATTTTTCTCTAAATTTTGATATGTCATTTTTCCTTTCAGCTGAGTAAAATTCCATCATGTAAATGTAACACAGTTTTCTTATCCATTCCTCCATGGATGGGCATTTGGGTTAATTCCAATTCTTGGCTATTATGAATTGAGCTGCTATAGTTGCATAAGTGTCCCTGTGATGGGGTGTGACATCTTGAGGGCGGATGCCTAGTAGAGTGATAGTTGGGTCCATTGGTAGCTCTATGTCCATTCTGTTCAGGAGTCTCCACACTGCTTTCCATAGTGGTTGAACAAGCTTGCAATCCCACCAGCAGTGAATGAGGGTTCCTTTTTCCCCGCATCCTCGCCAGCAAAGATTGTTGTTGGTTTTCTTTATGATTGCCATTCTGACTGGAGTAAGGTGGAATCTCATTGTGGTTTTAATTTGCATTTCCCTAATGCTTAAGGATGCTGAACACTTTCTCAAGTGAGTAAAGGCCATATGTTTCCTCCTCTGTGAATTCCCTGTTGAGATCAGTGCCCCATTTTGTGAGTGGGTAGTTTGAGTTTTTGTTATTAATTTTTTTGAGTTCTCTGTAGGTTCTGGAAATTAGACCTCTGTCTGAGTTGTAGCTGGCAAAAATCATCTCCCAGTTTGATGGGGGTCTATTGGCTCTGAGTGTGATATTTTTGTCTGTACTGAAGCTTTTGAGCCTGATCAGGTCCCATTTGTTAAGTGAATGTTACACTTCCTGAGCTACTGGAGATTTGCTCAGGAAGTTTTTCCCTACCCCTATCTCATATAGAGTTCCTTCTATTTTTTCTTCCAGGGTGTTCAGGTAATATCTTCTGTAGGTTTGGTTTTGTGTTCAAATAGTTGTAGAGATGGCTAGTTACATGGAATAGTTACATTTCCCCATCTATTATGATGGATAACTTTGCTGGGTACAGTATTCTAGGTTGAAAGCTATACTTCTTTAGGCCTAGAAGAGCTTTATTCCAAGCTCTTCTGGCTTTTAAGGTTTCTAATGAGAAGTCTGTGGTGAGTCTGATGGGTTTGCTTTTGTAGGTGATGAGTTTCCTTTCTCTCACTGCTCTGAGGACTTTCTCTTTACTCTGTATGTTTGGCATTGTAACGATCCTCCTTTGCTCGAATCTATTTGTGGGTCCTGTGCCTCTTGTATCTGTATGGAATTTTCTCTTGCAAGGTAAGGAGTTTTCTCGAATAATTCTGTTGAAAATATTTTCTATGCCCCTAGCCTGGTTTTCTTTTCCTTCTGGGATCCCCATGATCCTGAAGTTAGGCCTTTTTATGGTATCACACATGTCCCTCAAGTTTTGTTCACTTGCTCTTTTGAACTTAAGCAAATTTCTGATTTCCCTCTCATTCTCCTTCCACTGTTTTATCTTCCACACGTGATTTTCTGTTTTCCCAGTTATTGATTATGTTGGTGAGGGATTCTAGAGAGGTTCTTATTACCTCAATTTAGTTTTTGTTTTCTGATACTTCTTTTTGAGTTGCATCTATCATTCTGTTGAGATGTGATTTCATTTCAAGGTTTGATTTGCTTACTTCTTCCTGGTATTCATTCTTATAATTGCACACGTCTTCGTTTAATTTGGATAGCTGGTTCTTGAGACCTTCTGTTTGCTGGTTTGCTTTTAGTTCAATCACTGATCTTAAGTCCATTTGATTCTTTTCTATTATATTAACCCTGGTGGCAAAGCTTGTGAGCTGACATTGTACACTTTCAAAGTGATTATCCACTTTTTCTTCCACGACCAACATTAACTTCTCCATAGGATCTGTGCCAGTATGATCTGGGCTTAGTGTAATGTCAACCTGGACCTGCATCTGCTCTCTCTATCTTTTGTAGTATTGTTGTTGTCTTCCCACTTGGGACTTGAGGGATTTGGTGTGGTTTCCTCAGCTGGTGTATTCTTCTTGCGTTGGGATCTGCCAATTTCAATTTCACTTAGGGTGGTTGGGGGGATGTCTTTGAGATGTCTACAATTTCATGGTGCAGGGGAGCCAGGTAAAGCATGGGAACTGGGTAATATGTGCAGGGGGGCAGCCACCTGCAGTGGGGCTGCACAGGAACCAGGTAACGCATGGGAACCAGGTAATGTGCGGGAACCGGGTAATGTGGGGGAACTGGGTAACATGTGGGAACCTGGTAAAGCATGGGAACAAGATAAAGCATGGAAACCGGGTAACACATGCCAGGGTAGAGGTGGCTGTCTGCCATGGGGCTGAGGGAACCAGGTCATGTGCATGGGGGAGGGGACAGCCGCCTGCCGTGGGGCCATGCGAGAATTAGGTAATGCATGGGAATCAGGTAACACACAGGAACTGGGTAACTCGTGGAAAACAGGTAAAGCATGGGTAGCCCCTGGGGGGGACAGCCATCAGCTACAGAGCCATGTGGATTCAGATGGCACGAGTGGGGTTTGAAGGCTGGGCAGCAGCAGGGCAACTCACTGCCTCCAAGAGCACTGATCTGTGATGGTGGCTTCCAGGCAGCAGGGTCTGGAGCTGGGAAGGAGCTGGAGCTCAGAGTGGGGTGGCAGCATGTGTCCACGGCCTGGATCACAGCTGGGGCTGCAAACCTTTGTTCCCTGAGGGTCGAAGCACGGCCACAAGTTGACCATCTTGAACCCTGTCAAAGCTCTTGAATACCTGTCCCAGGTGTAAGATAAGACCCTATTGCTGAAGAAATCACCAAGTGTCATCAAACAACAACAAGAGATCCTGCTAAATCCAGAATGGTAACCAGCACTCGAATGATAGCATGGATAGTATTGGAAGGTGTTGCATGAGCTGCCAGGGGAAAATTGGTCAATGATATTTGGAGAAATCAGAGACCACTGATATACATATAGACAGATGTCACAAGAATGAAGAACACATGGCTGTATGGAAGAGACCAGCAATTCAAGAAATGCTCATCTGTTGGACCCTGATAAGAGACAAGGAGGATATAGGGTTTTGCTGAGACCGGAAGACGTCCAGACTGTCTCCTTCTGTTAAAGAAGTCGAGACGAGTCTGAGGCCCTGATAAATCTCAAGCATATCCAGGACCCTCCAGCCTCCAGGCAGGCCACAGCTGTGCCCTGAGATAAGCAGGCAATTCAAGACCTAAACTCAGTCCAGCTGCAATAACAAACCTAAACAATAAGGTTACATTTCCTCTGCAGCCATCACCATTCTATACATGTCTAGAGTCATGTACCCCCCCAAACTTATCTATGTAAATAAGGCATTCATAGGGTACTGGCCCCTGCCAATCCACTCATGAGGCATCAACAGACTATCCTGCCCCTACCAATCCCCTTGCTGCCTATGCCCCTACCTCTGCCTTTTCCTCTATATAAACAACTTTTATCTATATAATAAATGATCTGCCCTCTGCAGTTGTATTCCAAGAGTCATATCTCTCGTCAGCTCACAACTATTCCAAGCCTCTGTTCTCCCAGCTCCATGGATGAACAGGGAGTTGATGTGCACTGCAACTCCCCCACTAAGCCACGGACCTACACTCATCTGTGCAATAGTGGCACTAAAACAAGGAGGGTAATCAATGGCCTACTGTTTGGATAAGAGATCATCTTAGTGACAAGGAACCCTTAACTGGAATTGGGATCCATGTCATAATCCTATGGGGACCAAGATCTTGGGCTCCTAGGGAAAATTCCCTCAACAAGAAAGCTACAGAGAGGATATACCCATTAGGAGCAAGCCAATATGGCATTGTTGTTTCATTTAACCTATATTGATCTCACTCTCTGATGGAGGTTCTGTTTGTATTTTTCAGAAGACATTAAGAGAGCCGGGGACAACTCAGTTCCACCAAGTCATTGGATGAAGGCTGGCATCCTGGCAGGAGACAAACCACACCTAGCCTTCACACAGGGCCCAAATGAAACCAACCCGAAAGTGAGAAGACAAACAGGAGACCAATCACCACAGCAAGTCTGCTAACCCATGAAAAGTCAAATGAGACATATACCAATGATACCCAACACAACCCAGGGCAAAGATCCAGAGATACCAAGGATCTCAACAACAAAGCAGACTCAAACTCACCCACTATGACTCAAGGAACTGAGCAGAAGAGGGGGCAGTAAGAATGTAAGAGCCATGGTCGGGGAGAATATCCAGAGACATTGCCCCCCTCAGCAACAATACACGAGCGGGAAGGGAAAAAGAGAATGAAAAACTGGCTACCTCTGGTGCAGTTCATACCCCCTATCCTATGGACAGGTCTAGTATGTGCACTGAAGAAGTAGCCCAGTTGGTAGGGGACAGAGAGGAGAGAAAATGGGGACATATTCACAAGCTTTGCTCATGCAATGTATATAATTATTCATAATAAAGTTATTTTTTAAAAAACATAAGAAAAAATCCAGAAGGGTTCATAGGGAGAGCAACAGAGACTGCATAGCATCCCCTGAATGGATCTCACCCCCACGTTCCAGTCTCCACTACATCCCATAGGAGAGATCCCAGGTGGATTGTACCTCTAGACTCCAGGAAGTGACTACCTCTGGGCACCCAAGTCCAGGTGGGCTTCCCACCCCACCCCCTGTGTGTACTGGGTCCTGAAAGAGCTTCAGCTGACACAGGTCACAGCCTCTCTAGAGAAGAATTCCCTACAGACAGCTTGGAACAACCTCTGGGCCCCAGTCAGGCAGCACTAGTCCTGCTATCAATAAGATTCCCAAGCTGATTACATACCAAAGGGCAGGTAGCTGGAGGGCAAGGCTGGGCACTCATGCCCAGAGGTGCAGTGAACAGGGAGCAGTCACACTGAGGCTGAATTCTTGACTGCTAACCTTCTACACCATTCTGGGAGTTGCCAGCACTATGGTCCATAGGGTTCTGGGGTTAATCACAGACCAAAGACCAGGTGGGGTGTAGCACTGGGCATCCAAGCCCAGGAAAGCTTCTCTTTCTTACCACCCCCCACAGTGTGTGTTGGGTCTGCATTTGCAGTGACCTGGAAGCCACCACACTAGCATTAATTACCTTCCCATAGTGGATCTCCCTCTCTACCATCTAGTCCTGCAGTGCTACCACTATGGTCCACAGGTCATAGGGCATAGCACACACGAAAGGCTAAGGAGTAGGTGGGTAAAACTCAACCAGGTGCAGGTGAACTCCACACCCTCCACAGGTACCTGGCCCAGTAATCTCTGTGAGCAATAAGCCACCACACTTGCAAGGAACCCTCATCCTGCTGCCTGGAACTTCCGTAACTCTTATGCCCAGAGGTTAGCTCCAGCCCTGAGACACACAAGATCCCAGTGCTGATCTCAGTCCAAAATCCCAGGCAGTGATCACCATTAGGAAAACAGGGCCCACCATCTAACCCTACCAACCGACAGTAGGCCGATAGCTGAGATTCTGGCAAGAGAGGACCCACCACAGTCATATCGTGGAGGATCCAAATGGAACCCCACAGAGAATGACGGGATGAACAAGGGGCCCACAGCCACAGCCATTAAATCAACACAGGATAAGCCAGTGAGACAGAAACCAATGATTTCGACACAAAGACCT
>PVHP010041094.1:0-15480 GCA_004024765.1 Zapus hudsonius | reverse complement strand
ATTTGGCTTTGGCTCACATTGGCATTGGAGTTGGTAGCATGAAAAATGTCTGAAAGAATGGTTCATCAGATGTGAAACATGGTTTTATTTTTTGGAATTGACCCCTGGGAAATCTGAGGTAGGGATCAAATTCCTGTATGGAGGCCCAATAAAGCCATTGCCATGAAGCTGAGCTGGTTCCAAGAGTCATAGAGATATGGGGCAATGTGAAACAGGATTGAAATCCCTGTATTGGAGGTCAAGTAAGACCATTGTATGGAGCTATGAAGATGGAACAAGGTTTGTAGTGTGGACCCAAAGATGTTTTGGATACACCAGCACTGTAAAATGTCTGTCATGGACTATTGCTGACTTGGGATGGAATTCTCCCCAGCCCCTGGTTTCTCAGCCAAGTTGGAGGGGTGGAATTGGATCCCAGAGAATTCTTTCTTGTTTGCTATGGAAGTTGGAATTGTAACTACAGATGTATGTTTGCCTACTGATTATTGATTTTGCACTCTTTCCTTATTGTGTCCTTTTGCAATGGCAATGTTTACCCTGGGCTATTATGCTTTAGAAGTATGCAACTTGTATTTTGATATAACATGGCTCATAGTTGAGAGACTGTCTTTAATGTCAAATGAGACTTTGGAATTTGCAACAATGTTAAAGTTGGTAAAGACTATGGGAACCTTGGAAATTGGACAGAGTGCAATTTGCATTATGAGATGGTCATGAAAATCTGGAGGCTAAGGACTGCTGGATATTAAGTTTTTTCTCTCTCTGCTATGGATCTATGACAGTGAGCTTTCTTAGTCATCTGCAATCCAGATATACATACTGTCCTTCTTTAAATTGCTTCTGGTCAGATATTTGTCACAGAACAAGAAGGTAATTGCAGCACTTACGGGAATTTGTCTTTCCTTAATTACCTTCAATTTATATAGAAAACACTATGTTGGAAAGGCTGATTTTATGAAATTATAGAAAGAAATCATGAGTTTCATACTGAATACATGCAGTAACTCAGAAGTATATGAGAATAGATCATTTGTGGCTGATGAAGAAATGTTTACTGTATAATAAAAATGTGCATTTCACAGTGAGAAAAATCATTTGAGTTTCCTTTAGAGACCTTCAACAAATTTCCCCCAGATTATGCATCCTACTTACATACTCGGCTTTTCACTTAGAATTTTGTTTACTGATACTTGTAAATATTTTTAACAATTTTTTTCTTGAAACAGAATAGATCTCAGTTCCATTTCAACAGATTATGGATTGCTCTTCTGAAATTTTAGAATTTAGGGACTCATATTCATCACTGAACTATTAGAATTTAAAATGGATGACACAATTTACAATCAACACTGAATTTTAGTGCTGAAAATGAGAATTGCTCTTTATACACACACAAATACACACACAAAAAAGACCTGTTCTTAGTAACAAAGCCATAATCTGAGTCTGAGGACAACATCCTCTAGTTGGCCACAAGGATGTCGTTGTCAAAACATTGAAACAGAATAGGGAAAAAAAAAGAATAGGGAAGGACAATTGTAGATATTGTTTTTTATGAATTTATCACATGCCTTATTATGAGAATTTGCAACTGATCTTCACTGAAGAGTCCTCCCTCATGTGATTTCACCCACAGTGGGTGGTGTCTCATACACAATCATAACTTCTGTCTAGGACTCCAATCCATTCCTAGCTTGCTTTTCTACTTCATTTTCTGAAACTGAGGATCACTTCCAAATAGTTGTTAGTGGCTAATTGTTGATAAGCAACCCCATAAAACAGCTTTCCTGAAGTGATCATGTCTCTTTATTAAGGAGACAATATTCTGTTTAGAATCCTAGAAGTTGAAATGTTCATGAATTATTGATACCCACTCTAGATTGTTCTGTACTGCATGCCATAAAAACAGCCTACCTTTCCATTTGAAACCTAAATAGTTCTTTAGGATGTTTTCCTCCTATGCCAGTTAGGCTGATTCAGCATTGAAATTAGCATATATATATATATATATATATATATATATATATATATATATATATATATATATATGTAGCTGATACTTATTGAATTATGACTTTTCCTCATTAAGGGTAGAATGTGGTCTATAAATTATAATAAAATATTTTAATACTCTTTCTAGCACTCTAAAAGACTGTGAATATACCATATATAATACTTCTTAGAAACTTTCATAACTTTGATTCCATTCACAGCAGTACTGATCAGTGTGAAATCTCAATTCTCCTAGAAATAACTGAAAATTCAATTTAAGATATGGAATTTAGCTAGATCAAAACCAACAGAGGTTATAATACATACACTGAACATAAGAAAGAAATCAATCAGAAAAGATGTAATAGAGAGATATGAATGTCTGAAATATCAAAGCAAAGTGTGGTGATGAATTAGTTTGATTAAGGTAACTGAGAAAGTTTGAGTAGAAAGAGAGCAGTGAGAATGACAGATAAGTTTCTATCATGCTTCTCTGGCAAATGTTTCACGAACAGTTATGCTTAATAAGATATAAAAAGATAAAATGCTCTCAATCAGGTACAAATTATGCCCCATTTGCAATATAAGTATTCCTGTGTGTGTTTGAAAGCCAAGTGTCTGAAGGTGTGAAAATAGAATTACATAGTAAATGGGATTTTTTTAACCAGTATGGCAAAAATAATACTAAAATGGATTGCTATTTTTTGTCTTTCATTGTTTTAAGCCTCGCTAACAAGAAAAAAGTAAAATGTATGAAACCTCACATATCATGTAACCAGACACAATTGTCTTCTTTAAATTCCCATAATGGTTGACATCTCTGGAGTAAAAAGGCAAACGATAAGCTCCTTCTCCCACTGGGCCTCAAATTTGGCTTGCAACTTCCCTGTGTTGCCTAACCATAATCACACCCAGAGGATCCCTGCATTCTTCTTGACCTGCAATTCCAGGCATGTTTGAAAAGGAAGACACAACAAGCAGGGACTGTTCGACAGAGGTGACATGTGGGTACCAGAACTATGGGAAAGCAATGAAAAGAAAGGGCAGGTAAGTAGCAAGGCTAATACTCTGTGGAGATAATGGAAATTAAGGTTGTCAAAACTCAACTACAGTGTAGAAATCTTCAATCTTAATAGAGTCCCTCTGCCACACTGATAGCTAGAAATTAAAAAAAAAAATCCCCGCCAAATCTCAAAATTACCTGTGGGGATAAACTATGAGAACAAACTGTAGGAATAAACTATAAAAATCAAACCTGGAAATAAACTAAGGGAAATAACAGTGTGGATATTTCTTATGGATCTTACAGATAACTTTTCTGACATTATTGCTTTAAGATGTTAAATTCCTTACCTATAATTTACATTAAAGATAATATTAGAACTGCATAATCCATCATTTTAAAGCAAATATAAGTGGGTATCTTCTGTGTTGGTGTACCTTTGACCTGAAAAGCCTACATGACCAATATTGACAAACAATTTTTAGAGACGGTGACTGAGCTTTGTGGTTTGTTTGGACTCTTGGCTCAGAACAAGCATTCACATGTAGAAGTTCTAATCCTAGCATTGAAGACAATGAGGTCAGTAACTAGAGAACCACACATCTGTGGAAGACAGCAGGTGGGCTTAGCGTGATTGCATTTGTGATCAGTGTGTGTGTGTATTCTGAAAGAGCAAAGTCCAGTAGTATATAAGAGGGTGTCATCAACATAATAATCACTAAAGTCACAGATCTAGACAAGAGCCATCTCATCACATAAGTATTAAGAATAAGAAAAAATGAATAAGTAGGATTTCCAATGTCTCATGGAAAAGCAGAGCTTTCTTTACAAAAAGTATGAAATTAAAATTGAATGCATATGCTTTCTTTATGCTTAGAGGTGAAATACATTATTTATAATGTTATAAGACATGGTGTTCATGAATAGAATGGAAAAATTTCATGTCTGGAGCTGTTAAAATGTATTCTCAAAATGAGAAAAATTGAAGCAATGTATTCTGCTACTTTGATTATAAATTTGTATTAATCACATGTTAAAATCTAACAAGTCTGAGAGACATACTATAAAATGCAAATGTGCTTCATGAAATAAATAGCTCATATACCAAAATAAATCAATAATGTTACTGAAGTAAAGAAACTGTAGGAAAATATTAAAAAATTAAATAATAACACAATAAATTTCATTGGAAATTCCTCCTATGTAATATTTCTAGGAAAGGCACATGTATGTTTCTTGATGTGTACTTAATCGCATATCCACTACACTAATTTTTTACCCACTATAGGTTAGTGCTACAAACTAAGTGAGAAAGAAAAGATATTGTTTCTATGTAGACAGCAGTGAGAAAAAGTAGTAGAAGAATTAATACTAAAGGAAGGAAAATCAGTGTGAATATGTGATAGTGAATTTAATATATTTCCTGGTAAAATGTTAAAGTTACCTTATATTCATAATCTTTTATTTAGTAAGTGTAGATGTGTGCATATCATGAAGGTCAATCTTGACAACTTGGGTTTGGCTTAGAATCACCTAAGAAGCCAACCTCTGATTGTGAGTGCAGGGACATTTCCAGGGAGTTGTGATTGTGGAAAGAAGACCCACACTAGATGCGTGCCAGGATAGTTAATGAGCTGAGATCTGGTTCCAAATAAGAAAGACAGCAAGTGGGAAACCAGCATTCATTTTTCTCTGAACCCTCACTCTGTGAAGTAAAACTGAAGATCCAAGGATGAAGAAGATACCAGGATTTTTGGACATCCACTGAAGAAGCTGTAGTTATGGAGTAGCACACACAAGGGATGTCTGTGTGCCACATGTGTGAGAATTGGAAAGGATAGGCTAGAAAATTTCATCCTAAGCACCTGATGTCTGTCACAGGGAGCCTCAGGACTTGGTTTTTGTCCTCTTGGGTTTAAGTCTTGCTTTGGGTCAGTCTTTTCTTGCTGTCTTGAGTTCCTCCCTTTTTTGAGCATGTTTATTTTCTATCATTATGCATTAAAATTATGTTTTGTTTGTTTTTGGTGATGTTGTGTTTTGATTTGCTGTTATTAGGTGTGGTAACATTTAAAAGATTTCCTTGAGTTTTAGAAAGGTAATCTTTCTAAGGGGTCACATTTAAAACAGTACTTTGACTTTTAGAAAATACTTAGAAGTTAGGGATTTCACACAATGTTGGAATGATTATGACTAGGAGATATTCCTGGTGGTGATCTAAGTACACTCTCTGCTGTAAAATGAACATGTGACTTTTAAGGCTGAGGGTTTAATGTGGTGACTTAAAAATGATACATCTGGCAGTCAAGTTTGACAAATAAGGGACTTGTAGTGGTTAATTTTGATTGTTAATGTTTCGAGACTCATGATCACCAAGAAAAACATCTGAACATGTTTGTAAGGTCTGTTCCACGGAGGAAATAATAGCATGTGGGTGTGGGTGACACCATTCTATCAGCTGGAGTGAACAGAAAGGAGGGCAAGAGAAGGTGCCCCATCCATCCCTTCCTCTTCTTACTGAAGATCCCATGTGGCCAGCTGTGTCACACTACTGCTGTGATGGCCTCTCTCACATGGTCAACTTTGTCCACAAATTGTGAACCAAAATAAACCCTTCCTTACTGTAAAACTTAGCTTCTTGTTGGAGGGACAGAACATGATGACTAGAAGCACCTCATGGAAAGAAAGAGTTTATTTTGGCTCTATAATTTCAAGGGCAACTTTCATCATAGCGAGAGAAGCTTGTCACAAGCAGGCTCACATTATCACATATCAGCAGCAGGGTAAAAGCAACAACTTTGACCTAACTACTTCTGGCAAGATTGGGCTAGATTATAAAATTGCAATGCCTGCTGCCAGTGGCAAACCTCTGTCCAGCAGAGCTCTACCTCCCAATTACCACACCAGCTATGGATAAAATATATGGGTCCAACACAGATACATAAGGCTATGTGGAGCATTTTACATTCATAAAGCAGTCTTCTTTAAGTTGCTTTTTATCAGGTATTATGTTGCTGTCAATAGAAAAGTAACTAATGAACATAATGCAGGCATTTTAGCTCCCTATTTTGAAAGGAAAGTTATAACTGAGTGTAACTTCACATCAGGATGTATATATCCAACACCATTTGACAATGTGAAGAAATCAAAACCCATGGAAAAATAATGGTTGACTTGTAAAGTCGTCACAAGAAACAAGAGCATCCTATGAATACAGAAAGTAGAAAGGCTTATAACTTCTAATGTCACAACCTGGAGCAAAGTGAGGTACAGTGTAATATATTGCAGTACAACCCACGATAAAGAATATTCATGAGTCTTGAAAAATATAAATGATTATTTTTAAAGATATATTTGCAAGTAGAGAGAAAGAGAGGGAGAAAGTAAGAGGAGTACATCAGAGCCACTTGCCATTGCAGGTTAATTCCAGATGATTGCTATTTTGTGAATCTGGCTAAAGCGAGGACTGCAGAATCCAATCCAAGCCAGCAGGCTTTGAAAGCAAGTGCATTTAACTACAGAGTAAGGTCGCCAGCTAATAATAATTAAATTATTGAGTAAATGAGTAAATGAATAAGTAATAAACTAATTACTGACCTTAATAGTTATAACCCAGTTTAAAGAACACTAGTTAATAAATGTAGAGGAAAATTTATTACGTTTTCAATTATAAGTAATAATAGTTACCTAAATAGGAGGGCAGCATGCAGAAGGAGTGAATGAATTGGGTGAAATAATGACTGTATTGTGGAGAAACTTACTAGATAAGCAATAGATCTGTGAGCTAGTCAAGGTTAACATCTACAGTAATAAAAAAGCATTTATCACATAAGGTTTGTGTGAAATCTGGAAAACACCAACATTTTGTTGACTTCTTCCCAAAAATCTCATAATCATTCTAACCATGAGAAGAACAGCTTGTCCACCAAAATAATAATGCAGACATTATAAGCACATCTTGGCAGTCTTCTGGAAGTTCACAAGGTTATAGAAAAAGGAAAGCTTTAGCCATGATAAAGAGAAACCTAAGGAGAGAGGGATACTGACTGTTTTTGGAACACATGAAGAAATTAGGGTGGTGGGGCCTAAGGAAATACGGATTTTGGTAATAATATATCAGTATCAATTGATTAATTGAAATAGATGAAACCAGTATAGCAGGCAATAACAGGAACTTAGTGAGGTAAATATAAGTAGTATAAAATTCAACATTTTTATAAATCTAAACCTGTGTTTTAAATCTTCATTAAATGTTTAAATAATACATAAAATAAAATACAGCAAGAAATATTTAAGAGCAATAATGTGAATTCATATTTACAGTTTCTTCAATAAGGTGAAATGTCTGCACTCTTTCAAATGTTGATAATGCTTATTGTCATAACATGGACACAATATGGGTAGAGAGATACTTTGTGGTAAGTAATGTTGAAATTTTAAAACTGAGGGGTTATAAGGAATAGGGCATTATAGTCATGATTCTATAACCAAAACGCTGACTGAATTTGATAGTGTGCTCAAACCATAGCAAAACTTTCATGGAACTGGTCTTCTCCATTCCTTCCATCAATTATTGTGATGCCATGTCCACACACTTCTTACCTGTGTTGTTTGCAAGACAAGACCTTATTATTTTCATCATTTTCTACTACCATTAATATCATAATACATATAGTACTATCAATACAGGAAAGGAAAGAATTTTTTTTTCCTGACAGATTCAGTTGAAAGATTTTAGGCCTTCACTCGGCTTGGCAAGTCTTAAGTCACATGTCTCATAGGGCTTTCTGTCTCAGATCATGTGTCTAAAATTGGTTTGTTAGTGAAACCAGGGAAGTATGGTCATGAAAGAGAGAGGCGCTTCTATTGAAACATGACTAAGGTGAGGGAAAAGAATGTGGAGGGGCAGTTTAGAAAGTAATTATACTAAAGTAAAATAAAATAAACAAAAAATTTTTAAATAGCAAATGGTAGCAGATATATTGGTTGATCCAAAATTGTGAACTAGAAAGTATGATTTATATGGTGAAATTTTAATAAATTATTACATGAACCTTTTTTCCTTAGGTGTCAAAGAGTAAATTAAAAAAAAAACTTATAAGAATCCTTATTGTTTTGTACTTACGTCATCTATTTAAATTATCTGTAGCAGTTACCTTATGATTGCTGGGACGAAACACATGACCAGAAGCAACTTAGAGAAGAAAGGGGTTCATTGTGGTTTACAGTTCTGATTGGAAGTTTAATCATGGCAGAGAAGACAGTAGGGCATTGCATTTTGTCACATTACCTGGGAGGAAACAGTGAGTAAGCTACCTGGGCATCACATCTCCATAGCAGCAGAAAGGAAGTAGTCTAAGTATTGTGCTCGGAGCTGGATCATGTTAGCCCACAGCCTTCCCCTCCCCTCAGAATCACCTCCTCCAGCAAGGCTCCACCTCCCAAAGGCCCCCCAACTTTCCACAGTTGTCTTTTGCTAGAGATCAAGTATTTAAATCCCATGGTCATATTGGGGACTTTTCATTCAAATGATGACAATATCTTCCTTGGTTTATATGCTAGCCAGTCATCTTGGTCACTCTGCTCTCAGATGTATCAGATTCATTTTTAAATTTTGATTTGGTATGTGTATTTTTTAACTTAATTCACATCAAAGTTTTAGAATGATGAAACTTGTCACTATGAAATTTTCTAGAAGCAAATGTAAAAAAAAAAAAAACACCTAAGATAAGGAGTCAATGTACATAAAAGGCCTGTTAAGGAGAGAAGAGAGTCAGCAAAGTGGCCTACCAGCTCCTTTGAGCTACAACAATAATCCAGCACCAGTACTGGGGACATACCCATTGGGTGGCTGGGAATAATCCTACAAAGTAACATCCCATCAGAAATGGGATGTTTGATCCACAGAGAAACAAGTGCACCAGTCCATCTACCACACCCCATTCTCCATGGGCACATTTAAGTGGCTGCTACCAGGAGGAACAAAAGTTTCAAAATACCTAGAGATCTCTCCAAAACTATACTATCAATAAAAGTCATCAAACAAAAGATAAAGAGGAACATTCCAGCAGCTCTGGGATTAGGCTAGAAGTCACGCAGAGGGTGAGGACTTGGAGGACAGAGAGCTGGGCCCCTCATTTTCCAACAGGCAACATATGAAGTAGATTTGTATGCCAGGCACTTAGATGGTGTGTTGATCAGTTTTTTCTCATGTTAACAAAAAAAAAAAAAAAAAAACTAAGAAATTTTGGAAAAGAAGAGATTTTCATTTTGGCTCACAGTGTTGGAGATTCCTGCTGATTTGAAGGTTCCCATTCATGATGAGGCAGAACCTTTGCTGTGAGGCTCCAGTGGGCATAACCAAAGCACTGAAAGTGAGCACATGCTTTGTGGTGGAGCATGGTACAGCAAAATGCTCACTATGAATAAGAAGGAGAGAGAGATTGAGAGAGAGAGAGAATGTTTTTGAGTCCCATTGTCCCTGTCAAATGCAGTCCTCAGTGGTTTAATGATATTCCACTAGGCTCCACATGCTTAAAATCCACCATATCCCAACAATGCCACCTTGGAGATTAAGCCTTCCACCATAGAGTTTGGGTGGGGCACACTTAACCTTCAAATGACAGCAAATGGGTTCTCAGAACCTGGAAACAAAGAAGAAAGGAGAAGAGCAGAATAGGTTTCCCAGGTCTGGTTGGATTCTCTGTCCTCCAGGTGAAGGGCTTAGCTACTCATGGGGATCTCTGGGGTTTCTCACCAGATACCTTCTTTTGGATCCTAAGATGCCAGACTTTTAATGTGGAGGGTGAAGGCAATTAGAAGGAAAATATTACCCTCTGCCTAATAAATGCCAATTCAGAACATATCAGCAAGCAAGTTTCTGAAATGAGCTTTAAGTATAAAGCATAGATGTTAGATGCACATGCTGCTGAGGTTATGGTCATAGTTTATAATGCCCTCCCAACACACAATTTCAAGCAGTAGGTTTCGATTATTTTTACATATGAACTCATTGATTGCCTGGTTGTGATATGCCCATAGGCTTTGGTAGGCTAGAAAACAGCATTGAACCGTAAGTGCAGTGAGGGGGGTACTGAGTGCCCACAGTTCAGTGCTGGGTTTAGACCACACAGAATATTGGCAACAAGCAGTGTGTACCTAGCAGGCATGTTGTTAACATTATAATGAAAAATAACATTCTGATTTTCATTCCAGTTCAGCAAATCATCTTGTTATGGTTCTGTATTTTTCAAGGGGAGGACAAAGGCAGAAGAGTGGTGGGGGGTGGTTTATTCCCTTCTGTACCTGAAGACAGGGTGATAACATCAGAGCCATTTCAGAAGGAGCAAAGACATATACAGCGAAGACAGCAGGTGGTAACCACATGTGCCAAATTAACTTTGCCCAAATAAATCTTTTTCTCTACAATCCCCAGCTGTGTAGAAAAGAAGAAACCTATGAGAGTCTCCCCATGATGACATTTAAAAGGAAGATGCTATTGGTGATGCTTTGAGATAAGGCAATAAGTTTATGGTTGAGTGTTGGAGAACTTTTCCTTTATTTGTATCTCTGCAACAGAATACACTGTGCTTTCTGTCTTTCTTATGATTAAAATATAATGCTGATAACGACAGTATGATCAGGATCCATGATGGAAAATTCCTTTCTCTCTATTTTTTTTGCTATTATTTCTCATAATGGAATGGGAACAAAGAAATCTTAGAAAATAAAATGTCAAGATTAATTGCTAACCAGGGATGAACATGAAATTTCAAAAATAAAAAGAGTCAGCATAACATTCTCAGAGGGGCATTAGAGATTGCCTGATGTGACAGTAATTGGAAGCCATGGTTCTCTCTTCTATTTATGTATTTCTTACAAAGTGACTCTATTCATTTATTCAGTATACCATCCACATTTCCCTGTTGTGTGTGCATCAATTTTAGATAGGCCTAGATATAGTAAAGTTATCTTTAAAAACACAAATTCTAGGCTGGAGAGATGACTTAGCAGTTAAGGTGTTTGCCTACAAAGCAGAAGAACCGGAGTTCAAATCCCCACATAATGCCAGATGCACAAGGTGGCACATGTGTATGGAGTTCATTTGCAGTGGCTGGATGCCCTGGCATGCTCTCTCTCTCTCTCTCTCTCTCTCTCTCTCTCTCTCTCTCTCTCTCTCTCTCTCTCTCTCCCTCCCTCTCCCTCTCTTTCTCAAACAAATAATTTTTTAAAAAACCACAATTCTTTCATTAAATATTGGTGAGCAGGATTAGGAGGAAGTCCCCTCCCACAGGTAGAGAGGCCATGACTTAGACAGGTGACCTCATGTCACACGACATTCCCAGGCCAGAGCTTTGCCACTCCCCCAGCAAGGAAATCTTTAAAAGTCCGAATTCAACTTGGTCTAGGGGCTTTTTCTTCTGTCTGTACTGCTGGCAGGAGACACTCAGGACCAAGCCAGTGAGTGCTGCCTCTCCCCCTCTCTGATTTCGGTACTGGGATGGGGGGGAGGGAATTCCTCTTTAACATGTGTGCTATTTCTTTGTTTTCTCC
Organism: Zapus hudsonius; assembly: GCA_004024765.1. Lineage (NCBI taxonomy): Eukaryota > Metazoa > Chordata > Mammalia > Rodentia > Dipodidae > Zapus > Zapus hudsonius. Next base: position 3,935 of record PVHP010041094.1, on the reverse strand, counting down.
ACTTTTTGGGTGATTTTATGCAATTTATTGATGTTTTATGAGCCTCACAGACCACGTGGTAACTGGGCAATTTTCCTATCCAATTCCCCCTTCCTTAACTGATTTAGTTAGAATAATTGTGTGATAAGTACATATTTCTGTCCCTGTGTACAATTCATTTGCATTAAAGGACACAAACTGGGTGGGAAAATGCAGCGATAAAAAACCAGATGTGGCTGCACCAAAGTTTCCCCGTTACATTGGCTGACAAATGCCTTCAGATGCCTTCTTACACCTTAAGGAATTATCTCAATGATATGGTACTCATAATTTATATGAAACAGTAGTCTATAATATCTGAAACAAAATAATATGTCAAGTAAAGAAATTCATATGAGTTTGAGAAACAAAATCTTAGAAAGGTATGCATATGATAGTCAAAAAATGGAATAAATGTTGAATCATTTCCAATGTATTCTTCTAGTCATACGAATCAGGTGCTAATTATTTCATTCAATTCTAAAGCTATCCATAATTAGGTTGTAAATTATTATAGATATGAATAAGTTTCCATAAGTTTGGCACTTTACTCCAAAATCTGTTTTATGTTTTCTTTCTTGAAAAGCATCAATAAAATGTCCCAAAGAGCCAATCTATTTGGCTATAGAATTTGCAGAAAATAATCATTAGTCCTAAGAAACAGCTGAGAATGTAACACCTCAGAAGTTGGAATTTGCATTGACACTTAGACAGTATGGCATAAAGCATGTGAGAAAAGACTCTCTACTCATATTTGTCCCTTGTACTTATGTATAAACAGAAATGTTAGGACAGGTTCATATATTCACCTTTTGAAACTAAATGACAGAGGTAGCTCAGTCACAAAACCTGCAGAAAGAGCAGATTATTTTTTTTTTCACTTTGATACCCCAAATGACATATGCAAGTGTGACTGATCATAATGTGATAAAATAGCTTCCTTCTCTCAGCCGCAGTGCGAGAAATGCAACTGGAAATAGTGTGAAAAATTTCTCCCATGTTACTGATGTTTCAATTCCAAATCAGAGTACAAGGGAGCAGCATTGTCAATGCATAAAAATGTGATGAAATAAAAAGAAAAAAAAGAAAATTTGTGAGAACGGGCATGTTTACATGCCTAAAGTGCAGTGGAATGTGTGGTTCAACCATAAAGTATTCAGGCAAATGTCCTGAATTCCAGCCACTGCTGGTGGCTCCACAGCTACAGTATTTGAACAGGCTATGTACCTTTCCCAAGCATCAATTGTACAGTGTACATAAAAGAGCTACCGATTGTGTCTTAGGAACTTATCATAGAAATAAATTATGTAATAGATTAGCAAAAGACAACATATTAATTAGGTAATAGGAGTTTTCATCTCATGAAATTAAGGACAACACTATGGGTTTTCATTGGGTTATGTTTATTGTTCTGTAAGACTATGGGTTATATGAGCTTTTCCTGTGTTTTCATAAATAATGCTTCAAAATATCTACTTTGCTTTGAGAAGTCATTTCATGATTATTTTACTTAATGAATCAGATACTCATAACTTTTCTTTCTAAACATCTAGCATTTTACAAAGAAAATAGAAATATTGAAATAGCACTATAAACTCATTCTTCCTCATTAACAAATTTGTTCATAAGTAAAAGTATTTACTCTTTCTATTTTTTTACCAATTTTAAATTTATGCTCATTAGTTATGCTAACTACAAAATTAATTTATACGTTTTAAAGTGAACAAAGAAAATATCCCTACTTTCCAGGAATTTGCTCCTGAATTTTTAAACCTTTGGCACTGACTGTAATTCAGTGCCTTATAAACAAAAGAAAATATAAAAGAAAAAAATCAAAAAAAATTCCCAGTGGGATTTTCAAGAATCATAAAATTATAAATATTTAACATTCTTTAATAAGAAGTAAGTATATACTGATTCAAAAATAAGAAAATATAATCACCAACTTTTTGATTGCTTCAATGAAAGTTATTTCCTCATACTGTATCTAATAGAGAAAAATTTATTAATCTGACCAAAAGAACAACCTACTTAGGTCAAGACTTGGGTGAATTTAAGGATTCTCATTATGCATAGATGGAATTCTTACCTTTGGCCCTACATGCTTCATTAAAACACTGCTATATATCTGAACTTATTAGATTCTTGCAGGAATAAAGGCAGAATCCATGAATCTCTAAATATTCACAGAGCAGATGTTCCATGAATCATACATCACATTCCTAGAATACCAAGTCCTGTTTGTTTTGTAAAGCTGTTCAGATGCTTATAGTCCTAATTATAATTTTCAAGAATATCATAAAAAATTTCACCATATAGAAATGTATAAATATGGAGCACAGCAATATTACAACGGCACTGAATTTATACCAACAGGAGAGAAAAATGAGGGGAAGACTGACTAAGAGCCATGGCATTCTCAAGCATCTATCTTGGGTTGCTCATTTTAGTTGTGTTTACCCCATCACAAAGTACTCCAGTAAAAAGGCAAATAATTTAGATTTACCAAACTTTTATGGTTAAAAATAAATTGAGGAAAAATGCTGGAAAGAAATGTTTGAAAATGAAGCTCTTTGTAGTTTCTTTTAAAAAGAAAAGCCACACTGTGGTTGCTAAAACATTATGGTTCTTCAAGTAAATAATTTCTTCAATAATTTAAATTATTTTAGATATTTAAAAAGCAAAATGGGCTGTAGAGATGGATCGGCAGTTAAAAGTGCTGGGTTGCAAAGCCTGATGGCCTGGGCTCAATACTTGTGTTGACAAACGCAAATAACAGTTAAGAATTCTTGAGATTTTTCATGTAACCTATCATATCCCCATGGTAATTTTCTTCAAAAAAATTCTAAAATCACAGGGGAAATTTCAGTTTCTATTATTTTCTTTTTTGTGTAGGCTTTGTTATGCAGCCCAGGCCTGCCTCAATTTATGATCCTTCTTCATCAGCCTTCTTGAGAGTGGAAAACTGTAGATAATTTTAGATCAACAAATCAATTATAAAAAAGGAAACATTGCATAGGCTTTTATGTTATTCTTAAGTAGTTATGGAAGAAAAAGATAAAAATAGGGCTGGAGAGATTGCTCAGTGTTTAAGGCACTTGCCTCCAGTGCCTAAGGCCCTGGGTTCAATTCCCCAGGTCCCACAAAAGCCAGATGCACAAGGTGGTGGCCCTGGTGTTCTCTCTCTCTCTCTCTCTCTCTCTCTCTCTCTCTCTCTCTCTCTCTCTCTGCTTGAAAATGAATAAATAAAATAAAAAAAGAAAAAGATAAAAATAAAAATGACAGTATATAGAATATGGCCAATTTTATTCTGGATGAAATAATATTGAGACCATTTAGTTTAAGTAATGTACGCATCCATCTCACAATTATTTAATATATGTATCACATATATTAATACATAATCTATATATGTATATTTGTTTAATGAACTAGGAAACCCATTAGCAAATAAACAAATAGTTAAGTATAAATCTCTAAAATTAGCAATATTTTTTGCCAGAATTGCTAGAATGTAATAGTCTTACATTCTTATACTGAAACGTAGCTTAAAACTAGCCTTCTGAGGATTTTGTGCTGAACGTAGAAAAGGCTGTGGCTGCTTCAGTTCTAAAGCAGAAGATGGGTTAGAAAGAGCTGCTCATCTGACATCACCATGAACCCACAGTGAGCTTTGATGACAAGAGAGAAGCTTTGTCAATGTTGGCTTGAGGAAAGTGACTAATGCCACAGACTCATGGGATCTTGACAGAAATAACTGAACCTCAGTGACAGGACTTTCAAAGTCCCATGCTTTATTTCATCATAAATTCCAGAAAACCTGTATAAGTCAAGCTATTACAATGAAAGCCTAAATGCTGATGTATTTCCAGAGTTAGCAACAGGGAAAGAAAACCAAATTTATTATTTGCTGGTGC
>PVHP010041093.1:0-15574 GCA_004024765.1 Zapus hudsonius | reverse complement strand
AGAGAGGAGAGATAGAGATAGAGATGAGAGAGAGAGAGAGAGAGGGAGAGAGAGAGGGAGGGAGAGGGAGAGAGAGTCAGACATATAGGACATATATCCTATATAGACATATAGGATATAGGCACACCGGGGCTTCCTGCCACTGGAAATGAACTCCAGACACATGTGCTACCTTGTGCATCTGGCTTTTGTGGGTACTGGGGAATTGAACCTGGGCCTTTAACAACTGAGTCATCTCTTCAGTCCCAACTTTTATTATTTTTTAATTATATCCTTTCTTCTTACGGCTGAATAATACTCTATTATTAAAATTAATCAAAACCCTTTAAAATTTGTCAACTGCTTCATACACAGGAACAGATTCAAACAATGAGTAGAATCTCTGTGGGGAAATCATCTATAAATTGACTACATTCTGAAAAGGTTCTGCTCCTATCCAAAGTCTCCAAGGCATTTCTGGAGGCAGAGGAAATCAGGCAGAAGGCTTGAATCATGGGGAAGGACTTTAGGAAACCAATACAGCTTGTGATTTACTCAAATATTCATTATCTATCCTTAGTCCATTTATGTGTCTTGCTTTTCTAATTGCTATGGTAAAAAAACACTCAACAAGGCTGGGTGTGGTGGTACATGCCTTTAATCCTAGCACTCAGAAGGCAGAGGTAGGAGGATGTCTGTGAAATTGAGGCCAGTCTGACATAGGTCAGCCTGGGCTGGAACAAGACCTTACCTCAAAAAAACAAAAACAAAACACTGAACAAAAAAGCAATTTAAGGCCGGGTGTGGTGGCACACGCCTTTAATCCCAGCACTCGGGAGGCAGAGGTAGGAGGATCACCATGAGTTCAAGCCCACCCTGAGACTACATAATAAATTCCAGGTCAGTCTGGGCTAGAGTGAGACCCTACCTCGAAAAACCAAAAAAAAAAAAAAAGCAATTTAAGTGGCCAGGTATGGTGGCACATATCTTTAGTCCAAGCATTTGGGAGGCAGAGGTAGGAGGATTGTTGTGAGTTTGAAGCCACTCCTGAGACTACATTGTGAATCCCAGGACATCCTGGGCTATAGTGAGACTCTACCTCAAAAAACTAATATATATGAAACAGGATACAAATGGTAACTTAATATTGAAAGGATTTGTTTTGGCTCATGTTTTCATAGGGACTTGATCCTCCTGCATGGTGGCAGAGGCATACTAGAACTCACAGCAGTAGCATGTGGCTGATGCTCCTCATATGGCCATAGAAGCAGGTACTAAATTCAGTCATTCTCCTAGTGACCTACTTCATCCAGCGAGGCCCTACCTGCTAAGTGCCCCAGGCTTTTAAAACACTGCCACAAATTGAGGATTAAGCATTCCAAACATGAGCCCATGGGGAATTTCCAGAGTCAAATCATGATACCATTTCTAGCCATAATGTGTTTTTTTGTGTGTGGTTTTTTGAGGTAGGGTCTCGCTCTAGTCCAGGCTGACCTGGAATTCACTATGTAATCTCTCAGGGTGGCCTTGAACTCCTGGCAATCCTCCTACCTCTGCCTCCTGAGTGCTGGGATTAAAGGCATGCGCCACCACCCCCCGGTTTTAGCCATAATGTTTTTGAAGCTAGGAAGACCATCTTGTTCATGTATGCCATTACAATTGGAATCAATTCTAGAATATTTCATCATCCTTCTCGAAAGGAACACACCAATCTTCCTCCCAGTCACATCTCATTTTTCCCAGAGTCTTTCAGTCCTAGGCAATTGATAATCTACCTTCTGCTCCAATAAATGACCTATTCTGAACATGTGATGTGCTTACAAAAAATATTGTGTTTTAGCCGGGCGTGGTGGCGCACGCCTTTAATCCCAGCACTTGGGAGGCAGAGGTAGGAGGATTGCCGCGAGTTCAAGGCCACCCTGAGACTACAGAGTGAATTCCAGGTCAGCCTGGACTAGAGCGAGACCCTACCTCAAAAAATTATGTTTTATGAATAGATTATTATTTTTGACCATTTGAGACGGGGTCTTCCTATGTAGTAGTTCTGGCTGACCTCGAACTTGCTATGTTGACTAGGCTGGCCTCAAATTTGTGACAATTTTCCTGCTGCTGGGATTATGGGATTATGGGATTAGAGGTGTGAGCCATCACACTAGGCTACATATTGTTTATTTTTTAAAAATATTTTTATATATTTATTTGCAAGCAGTGAGAAGAGAGAGAAGAAAGAGAAAGAGAGAAGAGAGAGAGAGAGAGAGAGAGAGAGAGAGAGAGAGAGAGAGAGAGAGAGAGAGAGAGAGAGAGAGAATGGACACACTAGGGCCCAAACTGCAGACATATGCGCCACTTTTGTGCATCTGGCTTTATGTGGGTACTGGGGAATTGAACTCAGGTTGTTAGGTTTTGCAGGCAAGTGCCTTAACTGCTAAGCAATCCCTCCAGCCCTTGTTTATTTTTATTTGTTTGTTTGCTTATTCTTGTTTTGAAGCAGGATCTCACTCTAGCCCCAGCTGGCCTGTAATTCACTTCATAGCCCCAGGCTCGCCTCCAACTCCTGGTGATCCTCCCACTTCAACCTCCCAAGAGTTGGGAGTAAAGGCCTGCACCACCATGTCCTGCTATTTTGCATCTTTTTTTGTGCAAAATATATGTTTGATATGTAATTTATATAGTACAAAGATAATTAACAACCTTTATCAAGCCAGTGATCCTCCTCCTATCTCTGCCTCCCAATTGCTGGGATACCATGGTATCTTTGCTTAATGCTGTCTTTGATTCACTCAGGTATATACTCAGGAGTAGTATAGCTGAGCCATCTCTCTTCCTCACTTTTTCACTTTGACACTGGGTCTAGTAAATTGCCAAGGAAGGCTTTAAAGTACTTTGTATACCAGGTAGAACATGAACCTGTCTCAGCCTCCTGTGTAGCTGCTGATAGAGGCCCAAGGCACCAGGCCCAGCTCTAGCGTCTTTCTTCTTCCACTCTTCCTCCTCTCCCTCCTCCTCCCCCACCTTCTTTGGTAGGGTCTCATGTATTCTAGGCTGGCCTTGAAACTGCAAGGATGGCCTTGAATTTCTCATTCTCTTGTCTCCATGTACTGAGTGCTGGGATTATAGGCACACATCCAATTTGTGCATGCTACACACTCTACCACCTGAGGTACAGCCCCAGTCCCCATTCTTAGATGCTCTGTGTTGTAGTCAGCTCCTTATTTCTGAGACAAACATCCAACCAGACAGTTTAGGAGAGGAATGGGTTTATTTCAGACTTACAGAGTCCAGGGGAACACCATCAGTGGCAGAAGTAGCTGGCTCCCTTTCATAGGTCCAAGCAGAGACACCACCAACAGCCAATACCACCAGCAAGCAAAAACTAATGGTCCTTGTGCCTTGGTTGGTGTGATGGAGATTTCTCACTTAGTGCTAAACACTCCACTGTCACTTCTCAACACTGTGAGTTCTGAGTCACTCTAGTGGTCAATGACATCTGAAAAGAGAAGATTCTCCCACTAAAAGTGAGATTTTGGAATTTTTTGAGGCGGGGTCTAACTGTAGTCCATGCTGGCCTGAAACTCACATTTATTCTCCTACCTCAGCCTTCTGAGTCCTGGGATTAAAGATGTGTGCCCTTCACTACCCCCTACCACACTGGGACTGATTGAGGCCTTCATTACCCCACAGTGAATACATTAACCTCACTGAGGAGGATCCCCAGTAACAGGAGCTTGGGCAAGCGGATAAATGGGTATAATCTCTTTCTCTCTCTCTCTCTCTCTCTGTCTCTCTGTCTCTGTCTCTCTCTCTATCAATATATATATATATATATATATATATATATATATATATATATATATATATATATATATATAATTTAAAAAGACACGAGTCTCCATGCCTGGGTTTCTTTTCTTGTTTTTGTTTCTAAAAATATTTATTTTCAAGCAGAGAGAGACAGGTGAGAGAAAATGGGCATGCCAGAACCTCCAGCCACTACAAACGAACTCCAGATGAATGTGCCATTCTGTGCATCTGGTTTTTTGTGGTTACCAGGGATCACACCAGCCTCATTAGGCTTTGCATGTAAGCACTTTAACTGGTGAACCATCTCTCCAGCCCTACCCTTTACATTTTTAAATTTAATTTTATATAAATTATAACAGGTTATACTCTTTTATCACCTCGTACCAGTTTACATTACCCTTGAGGCCCTCCTCAGTGGGATTATGGTATTCACTGTGGGGTTAAAAAAGGCCACAGTCAGTCCCTGTGGGGTGTGTGTGGGATTTCTGCTTAGATAGGTTTTATTGATCACCATATATGTCACCATCTCCCTGACAATGGTTGTCAGGCTAGCAGTAAGAGCAGTATTCATGTTGTCAGTTCCCCTGCAATTTCTCTTGATAACCTTTAATTTAAAAATGTTTTTATTTATTTGAGAGAAAAAGATAGATAGATGGATGGCTGGATGGTATAAATTGGGCCTCTTGCTACTGAAAACCAACTCCAGATGCATGTGGCAATTTGTATGTCTGGCTTTACCGTGATACTGAGGAATTTAACCCTGAACTAGAAGGCTTTTCAAAGACTTGCCTTAAACTGATGAGCCTTCTCGCCAGCCCTACTTTTATAATTTAAGTATGAGGAATAATGTTGACAGAAAGTGACTGGTTCAAAGTCACAGAAGTCATTTTTATTTTATGTAGGATGAGGATAATACAACTTGTTTCCTAAGGTTATAAGTATTTAATGAGGTATGTGTAAAGTGTGTGTAGTTGATGGAAATGGCTTGATAAAGGTTGTTAATTATCTTTGTACTACATAAATTACATATAGGTATTATTGAGACAGTTTATCATTTCACAATAATTTTTCCATATTTTACCATATCTTTTCATTGTCTATTTTTTCAGGTGGCTGTATTTTAAAAAAATTATCACTTGCTGGTGTGGTGAAGCATGCCTTTAATCCCAGCACTCGGGAGGCAGAGGTAGGAAGATTGCTGTGAGTTCAAGGCCACCCTAAGACTACATAGAGAATTCCAGGTCAGCCTGGACTAGAGTGAGACCCTACCTCGAAAAACCAAAAAAAAAAAATATATATATATATATTACAATATCATACCAAGATAAATGCATCATTTCAAAAGTATATCATATTTTTATTATTTTCTGTAGAAAATAAAATGAGGAGAGAATTAGTGAAGTTAGGCTAAGTGTATTCAAGCTTCATGGATTTCTAGACCCACTGTGACAAATGGTTAAACTCTGAATCAGAAAGCTAAATTCCTAGTGTCGCTCTAAATTTGGATGGTGAACCTCAACTTTATATATTTCTATATAAATAATATATATAACATTTGAATTATTTCTATTCTCATCAGGTTTAGCCTGTATTCTTTTGGTCAAATTGTGGATTGGGAAATTAGGGAAGTGAAGTAAATCAGTTTACTGTGTCAGTTATGCAAATTATACAATTATACAAATCTTTTGATCACTGGAGATTTAAGTAATCAAATACTGAAAGTCAGTGCTGAGCTGAGTTGGGAATATATATTAAAACTAATGTAGTCTCAGACCTCTAGAAAATTATGTTGCAAACCTGTTGGTGGCTCCTGACTTGTAATACTAACATCACTGAGGTGGAGGCTGGAGGTTAGCCAGAGGTTGAGGCCATACTGGTGAGTTCCAGCCTAACCTGGGATGAAAAGTGAAATACTGTTTTAAAACACCACAAAGTCCCTATCTTTCATATCCAAGTTTCTATGCAAATGTGGTACTATTTAAAAAGTTTGGTTAATATATTTTGGCAGTATTTGAAAACAATACAAAAATTATTGTATGGAAATGGGATGGATAGCTTGTTGAAACTTTCAGAAGGGAGAAAATGCTTCATGGCTGAATGTGAGTTTCCTTTGCAATATATATCAGAATCAGGGGGCATTTTAAGTAGTGTCTTGTAAGCATATCATTCCTGAACTCTGGACTGGTTAAGCTCTACGTATGGCATTTTCATTTGGTACAAAGATCATGTTTCCCTCTCTTGGGCAAGAACTGAAACTTTCTACTGAAAGGTTTAAAATAACCATAAGAACTCCACTGTGTGCTCAGCCCTCCATCTTAGCTCAAAGCTGATCTCAAACAGATATTTTCATAAAATACAAGTCTGTGTGCCAAAAAGATATCTTGCTTACCCTCCCCCCCAGACTCAGCCAGCAGACGTTAAGATAGATAAAAGGTCCTTGACTGTCTGCAGTCAGGTTATTCTGACACACCAAAGCCACACCTGCAGAAGCTTGGAAAATCCCCAAATGTGGCTTTTGCGGTTTTTGCCCTTAAATACCCAAAATTGTAACTGTCCAGTTGTCGCAACCCCACAGCTGCTGTGCCAGTGTGTGTTAGATAGCGGCGCCGGCTCGAGCTTGTAAGAAAGATCCTTGTGTGCTTGCATGGGACCTCGTCTCCCTGGTCGTCTCTGTGGGGGTCTCGCTCCTCGGGCACAACACTACCGGCTAGCTTCCTTGGGGGGGGGGGGAAGAAGAAAAACAAAATCAAATCTTTTCTGTGACCTGAGGAGGTAGCTCCTTCTGAGTTCCTCCAGATCACAGCGGAATCTTTAGGGTCCTCCACCGGAAAGGTTCCGACTGCCCGACAGGTAAGCAAAGCCGGAGCTCGCTGACGCTAATGTCACTACCGAGTTTTACCGGGTGGCCAGAGCGTCTGCTGGCTGCAGCGCCTCTCCCTCCTTCCCTGGGCGGTAGCTAAGCAACCGGAGGCCCCGTGCTAGCTCTGGGACTGGGCGACCATGCTAGCGCCCCTGGCGGCGGACAGGCGCAAGGCGGATTGTCTCACCATTTTCCCCCTCCTCTCTCCACCCCTTTTGCCCCCGCCCACCCCTCGGCGACTTGGGCTCCTCCCTCTCCTTCTCTCTTTTGCTTTCCTTCCTCCTCCGCCTCCTCAGCTCTTGGGCTACAATATCTATAGGTCTAAACGTGATGCAATGAATCCGAGAGAGACCGAAACTGGGACGAGGAGTGCGGCGGAAGCGGCGGGACTCCCAAGCATGGGGGCTTCACCACAATAGAGGCTGCGCCTCCATCCGCCCCCGCCAACCCCTTCGGAGAGAAGCCCCCAAATCCCCTCGGGAGGATGGCGGCGGCACCTACTCAGATCGAAGCCGGTGGGTTAGCTGTGTCCGGGGGCTAAGGGAATGGGGGCTCGGCGCGGCGGCTGTCAGTTTTGCTTTTTTAATTTAAGCTTCTATTTCTCTTCCTTACCTCCTTCTCCACTTCTCCCCCACCCCCTTCTTTAGAGCTGTATTACCTGATCGCTAGGTTCTTGCAGTCCGGACCCTGTAACAAATCGGCTCAGGTGAGAGGGAGAAAGGCTATCTTGGGAGTTTTGGGGGAATGATCCCAATGGGGAAATCGAGGCAGGGGGTGAGGGTGAGGGAAAGGTCGGCCTTGACTAGTCCTGTCGTCAGCGGCTGGGTTTGAAGTGGGAAGAGGGAGCCGCGGGTGGGTGCCCCGCGCGGCTGCTCATATCTCTTTCCCTTGTGCTCAGGTGCTAGTGCAGGAGCTTGAGGAGCATCAGGTAAGGAGCCCCTTCGGGAAAGCTGGACGGGCTGGGGCCACAATCCAGGCGGGGAGGGAGGGCAGGTCAGGAGTGGAGGGCAGGAGGGAGCCTTAAATCTGGGCACCCATCGCTCTTGTCACCAGTGTGAACGGGTTTCTTTCCTCCAAAGGGGCGGACAACGAAGGGGTCTTAACTCGCTCCCTCTTTATTCCTGCGGGATGTGGTTTTTCATGCTATCCTTCCCCGTGGCCTGCACCCCGCACCCCCGACGCAGTAGCTACTGGGACTAGTGAGATTAAAAAAAAAAATCACGGAAGGGTCGAGCACCGCGACCCTGGCTGGGTCCGTTTGGTGGGGAGCAGAGGCTTCGCCTTCACTGCCCCCCCTTTCTTTTCCTCCGGTCCCCAGCTTATTCCGCGCCGCTTAGACTGGGAGGGGAAGGAACACCGAAGAAGCTTCGAGGATCTGGTTAGTAAACTTTTTATTTCAACTTAACCCAACTCTTTCTGCACTCCCTCCCCACCTTGTGCCCCCAACCCGCCCCCGACCAAGGCCAACTCGGCTGCCGAGCTCCGGGCTCGCTCCAAGAACGCTGCCCCTTCCCCCTCCCCGCGAGTCGGGAGGGCTGCCTTGCCTTTCCCTGGCCTCGCTCCTTCCTCCCGAAAACTTTGAAGAATGTGCGTTCATTAGCAGAGGTGCAGTGCTGTGCATTAGGAATATGTTACAAACATCGGGAAAGGCCCTTTGTAGGGGGAAAAGGGACTGAAACCAGGGGGTTATCTTGGGGCACGTACCAAGGACTGACGCTGGCCAATGACAGCGTTGGTAACAGCACGGAGTTCCGGATTAGGGGAAGAAAACTGGTTTCTGGTTGGTCCTGGCCTGAAACACGGGGACCGAGGCCAGGCTTACCCCCCCCCTCTCTTTTCTTTTTTTTCCTTTCTTTCTTCCTTTCTTTCTTTTTATTTTAGAGGGGAGGGTAGCTGACAGACCCGGGATCGAGGAAAACGACACAAATAAAAATAATGACCACCGAGCGAATTGTAAGGTTCAGACCGCCGAATAAAAGCATCGCTGGGTGTTTCAGATCTTAGAAAATAGCTCATTAAATAAATCATCAACAAATTACATTTGTACCAATGTATTTTTCACTAACTAAAATTAGATTATGATCTTTAAGAGAGTAGGTGAAAGAGGAGTTGAGGACTTTAAGAAGACAACAATAGGCATATTTTGAATTAGAAAACACTTTAGTTAAGGGCCAAAGGCAGTGCTTAACTGTTTCTTCTGCAAATATAATTCCTACTCTAAATGCACCTTGTGTTTGGCATTGACACAAAAAAGGTCTTCCTTTATATTTTGGGGAATGTATTATGAGGTTCTTCTGTTAGCCACAGATGTACACTTCTATGATAATGAAAGCAGAAAGAGGTGATCATAAAATCTAAATTCAGTTGTATTTTCTCCAAACAAGATCCAAATGAAGACAATCAGACAAAGTTAAAGAAGGTTTCAGGGCATGGTATACTTAAATATTAATAAAATAATAAAATTGCTTGCAGTAAGAAAATAGTTAAATTATTTTTGTTTTAAAATTGTTTGGATTAATTATCATCAATTCTACTAATTATTCTTATATTTTGCAGTTCACAAAATGTTATAATTGTGTAAGGGTCATGGTGCAGTCTATAGTATTAGTGGTAATAATTTCTCAGATGTAAACACTTATTTCTAAATAACAATCACTATTTTACTTAATTTTTAGTCACTTTTATTGGCTGTAAATCCTACTTGTATCCCAGAAGGCAAAATCAAAGTGCCTATTAAGATATGTGGGGGGAAAAAAAAGATATGTGGGAATAAAAATAGTTTTAAGATTGATGTATACAGAAAATGTTTCTGTTTACATTTCTCTCTTTACAACCAGTGTATGTGTGCAGATAGATGATTTTTAAGCAAGTGGCGAGGGGATTCACAAGGAAAAATATTTTTAAGACTACCTTTATTGAACATAAAGTAATTAAGAATTGTCTTCTCACCACACATTTTTTTTTTTTTTGGTTTTTTGAGGTAGGGTCTTGCGTTAGTCCAGGCTGACCTGGAATTCACTCTGTAGTCTCAGGAGATCCTCCTAACTCTGCCTCCAGAGTGCTGGAATTAAAGGCTAAGTCTGCCTCCAGAGTGCTGGAATTAAAGGCGTGCACCACCACACCCAGCTCACCACACATTTTAAAAAGCCAGTTTACTAGACTTCCTTTCTTTAAATTGAAAAAGCAAAGTTTTGTTTTTTGGCTTATTCAGGCACTGTCTTGCTCTAGCCCAGGCTGGCCACAAATTTATACCAGTGTTCCTGCCTCAGATATCCTAAATGCTGGGATTAAAGTCATGAGTCACCACACCTGGGACCAATAATAGCAAAGTTTTACAAAATTGTAATCAACGTCCATTTTCTACTTTATTATGTTTTTTTTTTTTTACTTAAGACTTTTACAGGGCTGGAGAGATGGCTCAGAGGTTAAGGCACTTGCCTCCAGTGCCTAAGGCCCCCAGTTCAATTCCCCAGGACCCGCGTAAGCCAGACCCACAAGCTGGTGGCCCTGGTGTTCTCTCTCTATCTCTCTCTCTCTCTCTCTCTGCTTGAAAAATGAATAAATAAATATTTAAAAAAAAGACTTTTACATGACTAGTGTAATTGAATTGTTACTTTAATGATTAGAAACATAAAATCAGTTGTTTTTAAGCTATTATGATTTGACCTCCAATTTCCAGTTAAACGTTTGCATTACTTTTAGGTTTTTTCATTATTTTTGCATTGTTAGGTAGTCTTTTTCTTCTCCTTCCTTCCCCAAAGAATACTCTGGATTTTATTCTCTAAAGTGCATTTATGAGGTCAGAGGAGCTCATCAGTTTTATAGCTAATGTCCTATGTCAAAGCTTGCTCTCCAGAAAATTACGGCAATTTATAATGTCGACAACATCTAGTGCCTTAGTGTGTTTTGTAAAATAGTATTAAATGTTTTGGTGGCTTTTTTTTGTTTGTTTGTTTTTGTTTTTCGAGGTAGGGTCTCACTCTAGCCCAGGCTGACCTGGAATTCACTCTGTAGTCTCAGGGTGGCCTTGAACTCAAGGCAATCCTCCTACCTCTACCTCCTGAGTGCTGGGATTAAAGGCGTGAACCACCACGACTGGCTTTGGTGGCTTTAATAGGCAAGAATATCCCTGGGTTGATTTAGATAGAATTCTTTTCATTATTTTTGAGGTATATGTAATTCTAATCTGGTGAATTTTCTTTTTAATTTGTATGTGTATATATGTGTGTGTGTGTGTGTGTGTGTGTGTGTGTGTGTGTGTGTGTGTGTGTGTGTATTGGCCTCAGGTATGCTGTCCATGTCTTTTTGAAACAGGGTCTGTCATTGGTCTGGAATTTAACAATTAGGCTATACTGACTGGCTGGGCAAGGGGCCCCAGGGGTCTTCGTGACTCTGTCTTCCAAGCATTGGAATTCCAGGGATGCACCGAGCTCTGCAGTTAACTATGTACTGTGGATGAACTCATGTCCTAATAACGCTTAATAGGCAAGCACTTTACCAACTGAGCTATCATCTCTCTAGCACATCTTTTTTTTAAATTTTATTTTATTGTCCATAATGAGTTACAATATTTAGTGGGCAAACAATGAGTTGTTATCCCCAATTCCCTGCTGCCCCCCCTCCCCAAACCGCTGGATAACCTCCTCCATGGGTTGTCTGGATCAGTCCTTGTAACAGGGGACCATGGATAGCCTAGTATTCAGCCAGGTTCTCCTGGCCATGCTTCTGTATAATCTCCCCCACCATGGCTCTCACAATCTTTCCGCCCCCTCTTCCGCATAGTTCCCTGAGTCGTGGTGGATGAGTATTAAGGCTGCTTTAAGGTTGTCTAGCACATCTTTTTAATCCTTTAAAAATGACTTGTGTGTTTTGCTTGTGCATGTATGTGTTCATCTGCACCATGTTTTGCATCTGGTTTATGTTGATGACTTGGGAATTGAATCTGGGTCCACATACTTTCCAGGCAAGTGCCTTTAACTGCTGAACCATTTTACCAGTCCTTTTTAATTCTTTCTGTTGTTGTTTGTTTGAGACAAGGTTTCACATTGTGGCCCAGGCTAGCCTAGAACTCACTTTTAACTCAGCCTTGCCTTTAACTGATGTCAACCCTCATAAATGCTGGGGTTATAGTTGTGTGTCACTATGCTTGGCTACCTTTTATATTTACTGATTATTATTATTATTATTTTTAATGGTTTTTTTTCGAGGTAGGGTCTCACTCTAGTCCAGGCTGACCTGGAATTCACTATGTAGTCTCAGGGTGGCCTGGAACTCACAGCAATCCTCCTACCTCTGCCTCCCGAGTGCTGGGATTAAAGGCATGCACCACCACGCCCGGCTATTATTTTTTTTTGAGGTACGGTTTCACTCTAGCCAAGGCTGACATGGTACTCTGTAGTCTGAGGCTATTCATGGTGATCCTCCTACATCTATTATTATTTTTTTTTTGAGCCAAGCCCAGCCTAGCTTGAAGTTTTCCATGTAGTCTAGGCTAGGCATGAACTCATGAATCTCTTGCCACAACCTCCCAAACAGGCATGGAACACCAATCTTAGATATGGTTTCATTCTAGAAATTAAACCCAGGGTCTTATGCATGAGCACTCTACCACTGAGCTATACTCCCAGCCCTTCCTAATACATTTATGTGCAGAGACTTTTTGTGTATTATTTGAACATGTGTATATTTCATTTGAATAAAGTACTCTTTTTTTCCATATTTTTTGTTGGTGCTACAGACCAGGGCCAGCCTGGGGAGATGGCTCAGCAGTTAAAGGAACTTGTGTTCAAAGCCTACTGGCTTGGGTTCAATTCCCCAGTGTGCATGTAAAGCCAGATGTACAAAATGGTGTGTACATCTGAAGTTTGAAGTGGAAAGAAGACCTGGCATTCTCATTCTCTTTGTCTGTTTTTCTGTCTCTGTCTCTCTCTGTCCTCTCAAATAAATATATTAATATATTAGCCAGGCTTTGTGGCACATGCCTTTAATCTCAGCACTCAGGAGGCAGAAGTAGGAATATCACTATGACTTTGAGGAGAGCCTGGGACTACAGAATGAGTTCCAGGTCAGCCTGGGCTAGAGTGTGACCCTAACTCAAAAAAACACAACAGAAAAAAGAATCAAAGAACCCAGAGCCTACATGCTAGGAAAGAGCTTTACCACTTGGCTACCCCCCAGCCCTCTTTTTTAAAAATTGTAACTTTTATATTATGCACTTACTGTTTTTACTTTATCCATACATGGGATCTACTTTTTCAAGGGGTGTTACTGGTCTTTTAAGCCAAATATCTGTCCCCCTTATAGATTTCATTGTTGGTTTTTTTTTTGTTTGTTTGTTTGTTTGGTTGAGGTAGGGTCTCATAGCCAAGGATGACTTGGAATTCACTATGTATTCCCAAGGGTGGCCTCAAACTCATGGCAATCCTCCTACCTCTGCCTCCCAAGTGCAGGGATTTAAGGTTTTTGGGAGGGCTAGGATTTTACTCTAGCCCAGGCTGACTTGGAACTCACTCTGTAGCAATAGCCTGGTCTCAAACTCAGTGATCTTCCTACTTCTGCCTCCTGAATGCTGGGATTAAAGATGTGTACCACCATACCTGGCCCTATGGATTTCTTTATAAGAGAAGATAGGGCAGGGTTAGGTTGAATTAAATCAGAAGAAAATGGAAAATATTGGTTCAGAGCTCAGTATACAGAGTAAAATTAGTTGGTAGGTTCATCAGTCATATTATTGATTACAATTGTTTCACATCTGACTTGTAATTTTTTAAGGGAAATATAACTTCCTTAGTAAAAAACAGATAATAGTTCTATGTTCAACACATGCCTTAGTGGATGGGTCTACTCTTAGCTATTCTGGCTGAAAGTGAGAGAGAGAAAGAGGGAGAGAGAGAAAGAGAGGAAGAAGGGGAGGGGGAGGAGGAGGAGTAGGAAAGAATGGGCACACCAGGGCCTGTAGCCACTGCAAACGAATTTCAGACACATGTGCCAGCCACCTTGTGCATCTGGCTGTATGTTGGCACTGGGGAATGGAACTAAGGTCCTTCTGCTTTGTAGGCAAACATCTTTAACAGCTAAGCCATCTCTCTAGCCCCTCTCCTTTTTTTGAGGTAGGTTCTTGCTCTAGCTCAGACTGACCTGGAATTCATGATGTAGTCTTAGGGTGGACTTGAACTCACAGCTGTACTCCTGCCTCTGCCTCCAGAGTGTTGGGATTGTAATTTTGAGTTGATTCATTGTAGAAGAGATGTAATTTTTTTCCTTAGGTAGGTATTAGTACTATTATCGGAATGATGAGTTTATGCAATGTGGTCTTTTTAAAAAATATATTTTTAGCCAGGTGTGGTGGCGCATGCCTTTAATCCTAGCACTCGGAAGGCAGAGGTAGGAGGATCACCATGAGTTCGAGGCCACCCTGAGACTACATAGTGAATTCCAGGTCAGCCTGGGCTAGAGTGAGACCCTACCTCGAAAAACCAAAAAAAATTATACATATGTATGTATATATATATATATTCAAGCAGAGAGAGAGGGGGGAGGGAGAACACCAGACAGACAGAGAGAATGGGTGTTCCAGGGCCTCTAGCCACTGCAAATGAACTCCAGATGAATGCACTACTTTTTGCATCTGGCTTTATGTGGGTACTGGGGAATCAAACCCAGGTCACTAGGGTTTGCAGGAAAGTGCCTTAAATGCTGAGCCATTTCTTCAGCCACATTGTGGTCTTTTGATTTAGCTATATGTGTTGATTGAAATTTTGGGAAAGTATTAAATGTTATTTTTACCTGGCATATTAAATTGTATAACACACCTTCAAATTTGAAGCATACTCTGGAAAAGAATACAAATCCATAATTCAGAGGTTAAGTATTTTAAACAGGGATGTTCACATTCTATATGTCAGTTTTTCAAAATATTCATTTGTATATGTATGCATATGAGACAGGGGGAGAGAGAAAGGAGAGAGTGAGAAAGAATGAGAGAGAGGGCAACCAGGGTCTCTTGCTGTTTTACTGCAAACAAACTTCAGACATATACACCACTTTGTGCATCTGGGTTTACATGGATCCTGGGGATTTGACCCCTGGGCCAGCAGGTTTTGCAACTAAGTGCCTTTAACCCCTGAGATATCACTCCTGCCCATTATTTACATTCTAAATTAGAGTAGTATAGCTATATATCTGTATAGTTGAGACAAAAGCCTGAATTTCTGTTCATATATATGTCTAAAAATATGTGTGTACACAAATTTGAATTGACTGTGTTGCTTAGGTTGATTTACCAAAAGAATATTAATTGGATTGTGTTCAAAATTTCTCAGTATATTTTTTTCTTTTATTTTTTGAGGTAGGTCTTCCTCTAGCCCAGGCTGACCTGGAATTCACTAGGTAGTCTCAGGGTAGCCTCGAACACACCGTGATCATCCTACCTCTGTTTCCCAAGTGATGGAACTAAAGGCTTGCACCACCATGCCCAGCCAAAAATTCATTACTTTTTAGGGGCTTTGGAGACAAGGTGTCATGTAACCCAGGCTGGCCTCAATCTCACTGTGTAGCCAAGTACTGTGATTACAAACATGTGCCACTACACCCAGCTCACTTACTGTTACCTATTGTATAACTGCCATTGTTTTTCCTTAAATGCTCATCTGATTTGGTGTTTCATTTATAATTCAGAATATAAAGAATGTTTTTTATTGTTGGTAAAGTTACTGACAGGCAACATTTTGTATATCTGTTCTCAGAGTGCCATAAAACTGAGTCTGTATATGACATGTTTAGCAGTTTCTGTTGAAATAGAACATTTTTTGTTGTGTGTTGCATGTGACAGGGGCAGCTATGAACTCCCTCTGCACATGCTTGAGTAGGCCACAGTTGAAGTCAAGGATCCTCCTCTAACTCTCCTCTGCTTTGTTTTTTTTTTTTTTTTTAAAT